>JAURVB010005678.1:0-28569 GCA_033002965.1 Piper betle
AGTTATTGAGTTTTAGATGGGGTAAAATCAAGGAAATGAGGTTGATTTTAAATTACTTTGATAAAAAAATTCAAAGTTCAAATTAAAATTCATAACCAAATTATTTAATTGAATCTAATGGAGTTTAATTACACAACAAACGAACAAATGAGAGATTGCTAATATATCGGTGAGGAATATTACTCGTAAAATTGGAACAGTAAATATGATATTCAGCAGCTAGTAGAATATGAAATAATAAAATATTAATGAAGAAAATAAAAAGATTATCACCCATGCATATGTTTTATGCAAAATGGGCCTCGAACAAGACATTTTCCGCCATAAGACTTATGATCAGAGCATAAAAAGTATGATCAGAGCCCATTGATGGATATAATTTGAGGCCCATTAACAAGGAAGCTGGTTAAGACAGCCCAATCAATATCTAATCACTCCTCCAAAGTCCCCAACTTCCTCCCATATCCGGCCGTCGCCGCCACCCTCTGCCGCTGGCGGCTACTGCCGACCACCTCTCGCCACCGCCGCCGGCGACTCCGCCCACCTTCTCGCCACCGCCGCCCGAAGCTCCAATCTTTCTAACTTCTCTTCCCTCATCGCCACCCGCCGACGCACCTGCCTTGTTGAGCTGCACTTGGCGATGGCGTCGGCGGGAAAAGACAGCGTCTTTCTCCTCTTCCTCCTCTGTGCTTCTTCTCCTCGCGGCCCTCCTGCTCCTGCCTCTACCTCTTCGCCGCCGCCGACTCCGACCAGCAGCTCGAGCGAGACGGCGGAGCTGCACCAGATCCGCCGCCTCTCCCCGATCGGCAGGGTGCGCAGTTGGACAAGCTCGAGTCCCTCGTCCACAACCTCTCGGAAGCCGTCTCCCGGTTGGAGTCCTCCCTCGCGGCGCTCAACCAGGTCAGTGGAGGAGCCGGCCGCCGCCCCCGCGATCGAGGAGCGGTCGGACAGAGCGCCACTGGTTGGATGCGGCAGCTCGCCAGATTCCAGCCGACGGCGGCGATTCGGGCGCCGTCGAGGAGAAGAGATCGTCAGCGCTCGGCGGGGAGGGCCGCGGGAGGAGGCGGGGGATCACGGTGACCAAGTACAAGCCGTCGTGGTCGGAGCGGTTCCAGTTCCTGTCGGCGGTGAAGCTCGAATCGGAGCCGACCTGCATCAACGTCATGCCCTACGAAGACCACGAGAAGGCGGGCAAGTATGTGGCTGTGGGTGACGAGAAAGGTCGAGTCTTTATCGTCCTCTCCAATGGCGACGTCCTGGTCGAGTTCGACACCCTGTCCCACTCCCCCATCACCTCCATGCTCTCCTACATGTCCCTCTGGAAGAACGAAACCCTCCTCATCACCGGCCACCAGGACGGCTCCGTCCTCGGCCACCGCGTCTGGGAAACCGGCGCCGGCGACGACTGGAGCTCGCTTGCCATGGCACACTGGCGCACCTTCTCCAACGCCGCCGATGGCAGCAGCAACGCAGCCAGCGATGGCAGCAGCTCCTCGTCTCCTGTGGTCATTCTCGAAGTTCACATGGTGGGCAGGAGCAAGTTCATTCTCTCCACCGATTCCAATGGGAGGATCAGAGTTTTCCAAGAAAACGGTACGGTGTTGGGCTCGGCTACCTCACTAAGCAGGCCGCTTGTGTTCTTGAAGCAGAGGCTTCTGTTTCTGACGGAGAGTGGTGCTGGGTCGTTGGATTTGAGGGGTATGAAGGTGAAGGAGTCGGAATGCGAAGGGTTGAACGGATCCACTGTCACAAACTATGCCTTTGATGCTTCCGAGCGTTCCAAGGCGTATGGGTTCACCTCCGATGGGGATCTGATTCAGGTGGTGCTCTTGGGGGATGCTACCAATTTCAAGTGTATGGTGAGAGCTAAGAGGAAGTCGGACTATGGAGGAGCCTTTTTCGGTGAACTCCATCAAAGGGTACCTGCTGGTTGTCAGTAAGGAGAAGGTGTTCGTGTACAATGTGTCCTCCCCGCATTATATCCGGGTGGGTGTGCCGCGCCCGTTGTTCTTCGTCACCATTGGTGAGATCATGACTTCGTTTCTTAGCAGTGGTGCTGAGATTGAGGTTGCTGGACCTCTGGTGTCCAGCGACCGGGAGAAGCTGGTGGTGCTTGGGCTTGGCAGTGGGTATGTGGGGCTCTACCGTTCGGGCCTTCCTGTGTTCAAAGCTGAGTTCAACACTGTGCTGTGGAGCAGCCCTGTTGTGATATGCATCTTGTTCTTGATTGGGGCATGGCAGTTCTTCGGCAAGAAGAAGGAAGCGCTGACTTCATGGGGGTCTGATGATCCTTTTGGTAATCCGGCAATGGCTGCTGGAGCTTCTTCCATGGTGCCTGGCTCGGGAGAGAGAGCTGGTACGTATACGGACTCTTCAAGGCCTGGTGATTTGAGGGATATGAGAGGGGTGAGTCTCAGGGGACCGCCGAGAAGGTATGGCTCTCCTTCAAGGTATCCTGGTGGAGCAGCCTCTTCTTTTAGGCCAACTACTGCCGTTGCAGCAGCTGATCCCAATTTCAGAACAACAGCTGATTTGAAATACAGAGGGCAGAATCTGGATATGTCAGGTTTTCCGAAGAGGAGAGAGCCACTATTCCAAAGTAATCAACCTATGGATGATAGTACCACCATTGAGTAAGCAGGGTTGTTCTTTGTTGCTGCTGTTTCCACTATGAAGTTGCAGTTTCCTCTTCTCCACTTCATGTTGTCTAACATAGTCGAGAATCAGGCTACACAATGTTGTATTATTGAGTTTCGAAGTAAGCTGTGCTAGTAAGCCCTTGACTGTATTATGCCCTACAAAAGGTACGCTGTATGAGTTATGAAAATTACTTGCAATCAGATCATAGTTGTTTACGTGGTATACTTCTCTACAGATGATGGATAATGAAACTGAAGTCTAATGGAGAACTCAATTCACAGGTTGAACCTGAAACTTCGAATACAAACTTTTGAACCATAATTATCAGAATACAAACTTTATTTTTCTATAAGGATACAAACTATTGAACCATTATTCTCAGAATACAAACTTTTGAAATGCAGGTTCCATTCATGCTTTGAAATAAATGCATGCTTCTCTTTTACATAATTTTCTTACCAAAACCTCAATACCTTACAAGTGAGCTGTGTTTTTGCCAGTTGAGTCTTTCGATAATGTCTTGCTTAAGTTCTTGTTGTACATCAAGAATGAGTTCTTGTTAAAAGTTAACACATCCCTCCTTAGGGAATCATGGGATTTGTACACCAAAAATGCTTATCGGTGTCCATCCCTAACTATTGAACAACTTCAGAAACCAAAGAACACAACCACTGTTTTTCTTATTCCCAAAAAACGGAAGACCTCATAGACATGGTTCTCATGGGTATTGTATGTTCATCACATTGTTTAGCACTTTTGTTAGATTATTGATTGAGAGCTAGGTCTTCCATTGTTGTGGAGCTGCTTCAAACACCAGTCATTTGAATGCTGGACATTGCGATGTTATCAATTCTCATTCCCTTGCTTGCTATGTCTGGCAGATTGATGGCCGACAACCTTATGCAGGTAAATAATAAATTCGAGGGAAAAATGTCCCGTCTTTTTCATTTCCCTGCCGACTTTTTTGAACAAGAGTATTCCGCATTAATTTTTGCCAACATCTCAAAAATTGCATCACCCTCCAAATGATGATGTATGTAAAAACATTGATTTTATTTCCAATGGGGATCCAGCTACGGCCAGCCGACCTTTTTACTTCATGAAGTCTCATTTGTCTCCTTATTCTCCCCATTTCAATCCATTCTCCCTCTGCTGCTTAGGTATTAGTACCTAGCCCCATTGCTGGGTTCAATGTGTAGTAGCTTCTCCTCGCTAAGTTCAGCCATTTCCCTATTCCCATTCACTCTGCAAGGCCTGCAAGAATGAGCCCCATATTACACTATTCAGCTTCACAGGCATCTCTCTTGTGAGCTTCTTGTATAAGTGGCTTGCTCTCCCATATAAATCGACCATACAAGAGTTGTGATCTATATAGAAGGTAAGACCCCATAGTCTTCCACCATAGATGTAAAGTATGTCTCCTATTTCTACAAATCCTGCATGGCGACAGGCAGAGAGGAGTGCAAGAAGGGTAACTGCATCGGGTTTGAAGCCCTCATGCAGCAGCATCTCATCAAGTAAATCTACAGGCTCTTTTGCTCTTCCATGATGAGCAAAGCCAAACATCGTCGTAGCATTGTAGAGCATGCTGTCTTTGACATTAGCCTGCCGAAATATCTCTTCTGAATACTGAAGTTTCCCACACTTTGCATACATATCCACCATTGCATTCTCCAATTTTTCATCCATGTCAATTCCATTTCGTAAAACATAAACATGAATTTGTTTCCCATGATCAAGATCTGACTGTAAAGAGCACGCACTGAACACATTAATCAGAATCAGAACATCACAAGGCACCATCTCGTTTCTTATGTATTCTTTGAAGAGATCAAACACTTCCTCGCATTGTTGGAACCTGACATAGCCGAAGAACAGGGTAGTCCAGATGACAGCATTTCTTTCATTTGATTCATCAAAACAGTCTCCTTGCATCAACCATGTTCCCCTGATCAAAAAGTCCCATAATCAGCAAAGCACTTGAAAACACATTTTCTCGTCTGTTCTCACGGTTGCACAAGGCTCTGCACAGTCCAGCTTCTCATGTTTCGAATACAAATACACGAGGCTGTTAATATACGGATTCGAGAGCAGCTGGTTTCTTACCGCATATGCATGATTTCCTTTCCATGGTCCAGGCTTTTCGATAAAGTGCAAGCTATGCCATTTTCTCCCATGAGAACGAACAGCTTCAAAGCCATGCCCCAGTCTCCATTATCAGCACCCGAGATCATCGTGTTCCAGGAAAGTGCATCATACTCTGTGGTTCACACCAGATCAGGTCGAAGCCTAGCTTCAAATTACCCTCTCTGCAGCATGCTGCTAGTACTGCGTTCCTGCAATCAGTATCGACACATTCTTTTACTTCATTGAACACCAGAACAGCATCAGAACCGGCCAGTTCGAATACATGTTGATCAACGGGCTGGTCGATCCGCCATGTCTCCATGTGTCTGAAACACCAGCTGCCGGTCAACATTGACGTGGGTAATCACGGCGAGACACCATCTTCGCGCATAAGTAGAAAGACATGAATAGCTTCCCCGACCATGCCTTGGCGGGTGTACCCAGAAATCATGGAATTGTACATCACAACATCCTTTTCTAAAGCAAGGCCATGCATGGTTCCTAACATGCCCATGGATAATGGCGTTCCATGCGAAGATGTTTCTGTCGGGCATTAGATCAAACACCTTGCGAGCACCCACCCGTGCATGGTAGTAGCCCGCTTGGAGCTTGAGGCGCTGCTTGAGCAAAGTATTTAACGTGGTAAAACCATAACACATACACGAAGTATTTAACGTGGTAAAACCCTCCTAACAACATGCACACGTTTTCAGCTAAAAACATGTACATTGTTTATTAGGAGGGAAAATCCACGGGCCAACCAGTTTAATGTTTTTTATTTCATGAAAGTTTGAAGTACATGGTGATTATATACATGGTAATTGCATTAATTTAAACCTTAATCTGACGATTAGATAAATGAAAAAGATGAACAGCTTCGAGCAAGGGTGGTCACGAGTTGGGTCACCGGCATCCTCTTCCTCGTGACAGGCAGGCGCAGCAGCTACTGGGGAGAAGCTTTTTGGCCGGTGCGTATTGTTTTATTTGATAAAATTTAGTTTAATTACTTAACAAGCTTCCTTTTTCCTGATAATTATGCTTTTTTATACATTTTTAATCTAATTCCTAACTGGTTGGCCAAAAAACTATGCTTTTCCAAATTGATTTATGCATAATACTTTCATATTTTTTAGAAAAATTCATTATCAATAATAATACTTTCCTAACGAGTTTAGTTTTCATAACTATGCTTTTTAATATATTTTCATCGTCCTCACTTGTTGGCCAAAAGTATGTTTTTTCATGTTAATTTATATCATCATACTCCATAAATTAAAAATTATCATCATCTGATCAATTTTTTATTGAAGTATAGACTAAAGCTAGAGTTTTATCCATATAACTATTTAAATAAAAAATCTTTTAAATATGCTTTCAATCACTATCTCCATTAAATAGAGCATACCATAAATCTTTTCTAAAATTTAGATGTTTTATAGATAGAGTTTTAATATCTTCTTTTCTCCCATAAGTTTTTTCTTAACTTGTTGACCAAATTTTTTAATCATAATTTATTATTTAATTTAATCATAATTGATTTTTAATAGAAATTTAATTATAATCTTTTAGATTAACTTTCAAGTGAATTTAATTATCATCATAATAAGTTATTTTCTCAACTGGTTCGCACGCTTTCCGACACCTCCCTGCAACCACCATGACCAATATTGACCAGTAAAACACCTATTGCATATATCTTGGTGAAACATAATTTGGACTAAACAGAAACACGGACTTACGAAATAATTCTTTTGTTTTAGGACCTCACTCTACTCTGAGAACGATCAATCCTTCTTCATCTGATATAACTAACATTCTGAAATGGACCAGCGTTTGTAGCTTTCCCTGCCGGCTTTGCAGCCTGTGGTGTTCCAAATACATTCCAGAATCTGAGTGTCTCATCTCCGGCTGCAGATGCCACAGTGCATCCATCCGGGCTCTGCAAACATACACAAAAAGAAAGGCAAATATGTTCACCGAAAATTAAGCATGATGATCCCAGAGAATTAAGCAAAACCCATAATAGGAAAATCAGGAATCAAAAAGCAGTATATATAACCTGTGAACTAAGCAAAACCCATAATAAGAAAATCAGGAGGCAAAAAACAGTAAATAACCTGTGCCATGAAAAGAACCCGTGAAGTATGGCCAGTGAGCTCTGCCATCTTGACCATGGATGGGTACTTCCACAGAGCGAGCTGATTCTGTGTCTGATTTTGTGTAAACCCATGAGAACTTAGCAGCTCCCTCTCACTCTTACTCCACAGCAAGGAGCACACTTGGGAGCCAGTGTCCACCGAGTTCAAGCAAGCACCGGTGTGGGTATTCCAGAACTTGATGCACCTATCTCCAGCTCCACCACCGGATGCAATCAGGTTGCTTTGAAATGGGCACCATGCAAGAGCTTTCACTGCCGCCGTGTGGTCCTCGAACCGGTGCAGCCATTGAGTTGGAGAGTTTGAGGAGGCCGCGGCTCGGTCCCATATGTGGAGGAGATTGTCATTCCCGCCGCTAGCCAATTGCTGCCCGGACGCCGACCATTTTAGACCACAAACCTCTCCTTGATGGCCTCTATATGTGTGCACAATGTGGGATCTAATCCTGACGTCGTTGTTCACTATCAAGCCATCCATCCCTCCTGTAGTTAGTACGTGATTGTTCCATGACAATGCTCCAACTCGAGCACTGTGTGCCCCTTGCAATGTTCTCAACTGCAAAGGTACAAACAATTTACATGTAGTTGCAGTTGTGATTTGTGAATGACAGATTGTGATCGCAAATATACAAAACGAAGACATAATAACAGATTGCATCCAACATCCACGAATTAATAACTCAAGGGAAAAAAACTGCATAGTGTTTGCTGATTATGCATTGGTGATGGAACAAAATGCAATAGAACAAAATTTAGTTGCAGAAACAATCGTCATAAGAAGGGAAAATGCTCTTTTCATAAAGTGAATATCCATGGAGAGATTCACTGAAATAAGTAGACAGACATAAAATAGCTAAAGAAGGAGAAATGCCAAACAGCAATTTCAAAGGAGGCCATTCATAACACGGATCAGGAGTTGGGATCTTTAGGTCGCTCAAATAGAAGCCAACAGAATTTTGCTTAAATGGAAAAGCAGAACATTTGCAATCCAAATTTTGCAACGGAGATTGAAGACACAATGGCACATCAATATCTAACATAATGCATTATTATAAAACACATTTCAATGAGAGGTGATGATGAATTCACCTTGCGATTAGCTGTTGGATCCCAGAGCTGCACATCCGAATTGTTCAACCCAATAGCTATATGCCGACCATCTGGAGCCCAACTCACACTGGTCACAGGACCCTTGTCATCGTCAATAGTCACGAGCTCCGAAGTAGAACCAGTTGAAGCCTCCCACAGATACACCGTGCTCCCCAGCGCAATAGCTACAACGTTGCCGCTGCTCCAATCCAACAGGTTTAGATAGTAGTCATCAACAATGTCTGGAGCATCCAACGTCCTCTCCGCAGTCTTTCAACACGCAAAAAGGGGAACAACAAAAAAGTCAGTAATCGTTATCAAGAAAACGGGCACTCTAAATCTAAAAAAATGGGATATACACAACAGCCCTCTACCTGTGGGATGTACCGTCTGGGCTTGGAGGGGACGTGGTGGGAAGGGGCGTTGGCAAAGATGGTATCTTGGAAGATGCACTCGGCGGGAGCTGGGGGCTTGGCCTTGAACGCGAGGATTCTGGTCCTGTTCATGTTGAGAGCTTCGGCGAGTTGCTTCTTGTACGCTTCTTTGGACGGCGAAGACGCCACTTCGGCGTTCTCCTTCTCCTTCCTCCCTTGGCTCAGCAAGTAGTGCGCCATGTCGAAGTCCATAGCAGACCTCACAGGTATGAATCGGTCGCCAATCTGCCCATAATAATAATGATGTAAATTCAAGAACAGAGAAACGTTCAACCCATCAACTCAAATAGGATCCCAACAACACAACAAGTCAAGGAGAAGAAGAAGGTTTTGTTGAGACAGGGAAACACATACAGTCTTTCGGGGACCGGTGTGGCGATGAGGGATGGTGTGTTCCCGGAGAGGGAGGCGGGGCACGGAGTTGGTGGAAGAGATGGAAGATGAGGAGGGTGAGAAAGAAGCTGCATCCATAACGTTATGACACAAAAAAGAAAAAGAAAACAGAGAATGCAATAAAAGAAGAACCTGCAAACAAAGACGTCAGTAACAATTACAAAAAACAATGGATGAAAAAAAGCCAAAAAAAAAAAACAGAGAAAAGGCAAGACGAAGGCTCTTCAAATCAGTTCTTTCTTCCTTGTGAACGGATCGGATGGATCGACAGAGAGAAGATTGCTTTGTTGCAGCGAAGAGGAAGAGAGTGCGGCGTTGGCTCTCCTCTCTCAATCCAAATATATATAGATTGAGAGGGAGGGGGGTGAAGGGGAGAGGATGGATTGGAGAAGATGAAAGGTTTGGCAACGGCTACCTGCTTGCTTAACAGGCGTTTTGATTTTTCTTTTTTATTTGTTATTTTTGAAAAAAAAAAGTTTAGGGGGAACGGCTATATTAGCCAGGCTGGGAATGTGGGCCCACAAGGCGACTAAATTATGGATTTATGGTGTTAAACTCATTTTTAAAACTTATAACCCACACAGTCATACTATTAATTATAATGGCCAAAAACCAACCCCTTGCACATGTGCGAAGTATATTCGAAACTTATTAAAATAATATAATTGTATATAATTATTAAAAGTAATTTTAATTTTAATAAATAAAAGATTTTAATTACTAAATAGAACTTATTTTTAATTATTTTTTATTCAAACAGAATTATACTCTTGGTTCTTTTACAATATATAAAAATGTGTAAATATATACATATATAATATGTAAAATCTGAATTAAGTATATAATATTAATTAACAAAATTTAATTTAAAAGTATAATTATAAATATATTAAAATTTGTTGATATTTTAAAATTCTTAATTCAAGTAAAATTATATCCCAATGTTTTCCTAATAAATAATAATAATAATACTTAAGTAAATATTAATGAGTTTATAAAATCATTGTAGGGGTAGAATCACCTATGATGTAAGAAAGACTAAAATACAATAAGAGCAAAAAAAACCTCAATACTTTAATACAAGGGGGTTGATAAATAATAGTAATAATAATAATAATAATGCCAAATTAAGTAACTATTAAGGGGCCATAAAAATTATTGTAGGGATAAAATTAACCACGGAAGAAAGACTACAATATGATAAAAGAAAAAATCCCTGCTTAATTTTAAATATTGTATTATTGTATTTTATAGCTCTGTCTAAGTTCTCACTTATATCCTCTCTTATTCAGTTTAGATTTTCTATGTGATCAATATTTTATCAAATACCTGGTTAAAATACCATGGTTTCTAATAAAAGATTTTATATGTAATTTTAAAATTCGATTAAACATGGTTTGGCCTAGTTGAACAAAATACACCGTATTTTAGTTATAATTATATTCTAATATAGTAACCACTATAATATTTAATATTTTAGTACATACAATTAGAACCTAACATTCAACCAAATGACATCAAATGGCTTTCCTTTAATAGGGTGGGTATAAACTTGGAGCCACACTAGGGAAAAGTTATATTTTGTAGCTTTTTTTTTAAAAAGAATATGCTTCAAAAGAAATTTTATTTTCATAATTGCCGATGGGAGGCAATTTTGTGTAATTTCTAAATTAAAAATTGTGTTGGAAGAAAAAATTTTGCACGGTCATTATTCGGTAAAAAATGTGAGATTTAGTAATGCCTTTTGTTGGTCGAGAGTAGTGTAGCCAACCTCTCTTGGGTAAATAATATAACCAACCTCACCCAACCAAAAATATCGAGTTTGGGTTCAGCCATATATAGTTTGAATTTAAGGCTTTTATTAATACTCGTTTCATATCGGGTCTTTTCAAAGTCTTAGAGAACCTGACCCAAGTGTCCGAAGAAATTATTAATTTTTTGTTTTAATTTTTATTCTTTACATAATATTGGACATATATAATATATCTTCCAAAATATATTATATTTTTATTATAAATAATAATAATATCATCATTTTTTTCTGTATATTCTTGTATAGCTTTGTATATAATATTTTATTATCCATTCGGCTTCAGTTTGAGTTTGCTAAATCAGTTTTGGATCGAATTCAGTGTATATATATATATATATATATATATATATGTGTGTGTGTGTGTGTGTGTGTGTGTGTGTGTGTGTGTGTGTGTGTGTGTGTGTGTGTGTGTGTGTGTGTGTGTGCATATGTGTGTGTATGTTGGGGTGTAAACAAGGCAAGCCGAGTCGAGCACCACTTTACTCATGTTAAGCTTGTTTTTAAACTAGCTTGCGCAAACATAGTTCATAAATAGGTTTTATATTCCGAGCCTAGGTTGAGTTGAATATTTACTTCTTCAAACTTGGTTTGTATTTGATTGTGATATAAGTAGGGTTAAGTCGAGCCAAGAAAAATAGTTTAGCTTGTTATACTTTGATAAGTAACAAGTACTTAACCTTTATAGTAATAACTCATAAATAGTATAAAGTATCATTAATAAGTAATTTATAACTAATACATATCTTAGTTATTACAAACTTATTAATTAAGTAACTAATTACTATAAGTATGACTAGTATATATTCATAATTTAGTCTCAATAAATATAATAAGTTGTATAATAATTTAGCCTCACAATCACATATAGTACTGTGTATCTTCCGACCACAACGACAAACAAGTCAAAAGACACGTCATATGATGAATTATCAATGATTAATCTAATTAATTTCTCCTGAAATTTAATTAAACCTCATGATCTAAGAAATAAACGATCAATCTATTCTTAGCATTTTCAACATGATAATTCAAATAATCCAATTGAATAAAAGAATAAGAGTTTGAAATAAATTCATTTAGATCATGTTAAGTTCCACTCTTCTATAAAACGAAACAAAAGACTACTCTATAATAAAAATAGAAAACAATATAACAAAGAAACTATTTCTCATTATGAAAAGAAAAGAGTTACAAAAACTAAAACTACTTCTAAGCCAAAAGTTGAGATATATTAAACAACAAAGGACCACCCCTTTATATAGAAGATGAGATACAAGAATTCGAGGAAGGGTTCCACAACTCAATGTGGACTAATTGATTATGATGTCGGATGAAGTTTCCAACTCCCCTGACAATGGCGCCAAAGCTATGTATAGCCATCCTCATCGAAGCTTTGCCAACACTAAAAATTGAAGCCATCAATGGGTGGGATCCAATGCTTTGACCAACAAATCTTAAGCTTAATTTGTTTCATTTTTTTCAGCATTAAAATTCCAAAATTAAGCATATCTCACAAAATATTAATTAACTAGAATATAACAAGAAATATCACCTAATTAATAATGTTTATACCCGAGAAGTACAAAATCACATTAAAAATATGAGTAAATATTGTATATTTTAAATACTTAACACACCCCCAAAGTTACACTTTTAGACGTCCCGAGCAAAATATCATAACCAAGAAAATTTTACTACACAAAAATACTTAGTCCCCATTATATTCTCACATGATTCTTAATCAAACTATCCAAAGGCATATAAGATGTCAATCAAATCATAAATTTTCTTTCATCAATCACACCCAAAAGAAGGCTATGTGTGTGTGTGTAAAATAATCCATTGGCTAATCATTCTCATCTGCAACTAAGAGAATACAATCAAACACATGCTTAAATATGTTTACCTTTCGCTCCCATCTCCACTAATGTAGGCAATGTCAATTCAATGAAATCCATAGGTTTTTATAAGTTATAACGGGGCCAGGGGCTAGGGACCAAAAATAGGATAAACTAGATTAAAAAAAAATCAAAGGCTACTATGCACCCTAGCATTAAAAATCCTTTCTAAATCTTGGCATACTTGTACAACAAATCCCCAAACACCGTAACAATATGACACAAACTTCCTTAAATGTAGTTGCGAGTTGACCCAATATAAGAACTAACTTTGCTTTGATTTTCCAATTTTTCATTGGCTACCTGCTTCTTCTTTTTCAAACCAGTGGAAGCCCATTGCTTCATCTTGTGTGTACCGGTGGAGGATCATTGCCTCATCTTTTCTTTTCTTTTTTTTACAAAGCAAAGCGTCAGGAAAATCTATACTATTTACTTAATCACCACTCTATGAAAAGCAATGTCTTCCCCCCATAGTACTCAAAGTTTTATCCCCGTTAGAATTTAGAACGAATTCAAAACACTAGGGTGTTAGGACTCAAGCAGCCAGATATATTTTCAATAAAAAGGACAAGGCTAAAATAAGAGTAATCAAGCAAACACGTATAATAAAGGCCATAAAATTGTGTGCAGAGGATAATTCATATTAGGTAAGCTTGAAGAAAGACCCGAACTCATCAAAAAGAATTGCCTATATCATTTTTCATCTACATGGTAAGCCAAATATTTCGCCTCAAAAGTCGCTAGGGCAAATTCTAAAAGTAATGATCATCATGTACAATCCGTATTGCAAAACATTCATTGAAATCATCTAAACAAATGATTGTGAAAATAATATAAGGTAGAGAACCAAGTCTCAAATGCAATTTTTACTACTCAGTTCATCCCTCATATCAATTAATCAAGTTTTCCCAAGAAAGGTAAGACTAATTCATATGTATCTATCATTGAACCAAGAGACTAATATATTGTTGCATTATAAATTTTTTTATACTAAACTACTAATAATATATATATATAATATATATATATATATATATATATATATGCATATCTAAATCTAAACATGAGTCGAGCATAAACAATATGCTCAAAATTAAGGTATCCCCCCACACTTAAACTAAACATTATCCTTAAAAATAAAAATAAAAATAAAGAGAAAGAAGTGAAAGAGAAATCACTCAACCAATTAGTCGGTGGATGATTATCATAAATAACTGAATTTGCACTTGACCCATGCTACAAAATAAAAAGAAATATTAAAAAAATCTACAAGTAAAAATAAACTTTTAAAAGAAATCACTTGGGTTGCCTCCCAAGAAGCGCTTGGTTTAATGTTTACAGCCCGACCATCTTGATAATCTCCAAAAATGGTCGTACTTCAACTGATGGCAGCAATGTGTGGAATGGTAGATCTAAGATTTCCACAACTTTGAATCGTCGAGGCAAGATTGGTTGTGAATCTAATACTTTAACCATCTCTTCCACATCAATATCTTCTTCACAAAGAGAATTTATGGCCTTATATAATGAATCACTCAATTGATCCCCTTTGTACATTATTTTATCAAATAGTTCAATTCTAGAACAATCATATGTTTCATCTGGGCAATTCGTGGATTTAACGATGTTATATGTGACACAATCGTTGTTTACCCAAGTGTAAGTTTTCCAGCAACCACGTTGATCAGTGTTCTCCCAGTTGCTAAGAAACCTCTCCCAACAATGAGTGGTATATCGTCATTCCTTCCTTCTATTTCAAGCACTACAAAATCTGCATGAAAGATAAACTTGTCAACCTTTATTAAAACATCTTCAATGACTTCTTTAGGATATTCCAATGACCGGCCAGCCAATTGGAGTGTGATGTTGGTAGGAGCAATATCCTGGATTCCTAACCTTTTTGAAAATAGAACAAGGCATAAGATTAATATTAGACCCTAAGGCACATAAAGCATTACAATGAATATTTCCTCCAATTGAACATGGAATCACAAATTTACCTTGGTCTTAAGAGGTAGTTTTCTTTGGAGGAAAGCACTACATTCCTCTATCATGGCCACAACTTCATTGTCAAATACTCTCCTTTTCTTTGCTAAAATATATTTCAAGTATTTTACATAACTAGGCATCTGTTCAAGTACTTTAGCAAAAAGTATGTTAATTTGTACTTTCTTAAATATATCAAGAATTTTTTGAAATATTTTTCATCACTTTGTTTCCTCAATCTAGAAAGAAATGATACCTTTTTTCGATCTCTTCTGTATGTATCTCATCTTTCTCTTTCCCTTTTCCCTTTGCTTCCAAGTAAGCTAACCAATGTCTTGGGTTCATGTTCGTTGTTTGGTTTTTCATCTTTTTCCTTGACTTCATTGGGTTGAACTGGTACTTGTAAAGTAATACCACTCGGTTGTTACAGCTTTGCAATGCTCTTGACCATCTTTCCTTAGTTGTTTTGGTTGGCTTGGAAGTACACCTTTTGGTCGCTCACTTGATTCCTTGTTTAATTGCACCATAACTTGTTGCATAAACTGTTGTTGTTGTTGATTCTGCATGATTTGTTGCATAATTTATTGCATAGAATTGAACATTTGGATCAAATCTGGTTGTTGTGGCTGAAAAGAAAGTGAAGGAGATCAAAAATTGATGTGATGGTGGTGGTGGATTATTAAGGATAACAGCCGATTGTGGATAATTATTCCATGAAAAGTTGGGGTTATTACGCCAACCCGCATTCGTAGGTAATGTTCATATTAAATTTGCTTACATAGTTAACTTGGTCTGTTGCACATTGACCTGTAGAATGTCTTTGTCCACACCATTCACACCTTAGCTCCACAGCCCTAACCTGTCTCTACATATTAAAATTTTGAACTTGATTAGATAAAGCACTAACCTTAGCAGATAAAGCAGTAAGTGCATCTGAATTCTAAAACTCTAGTAATCCTCCTGGGTTCCTTTCTTGTGTTGCATGGTGGTTACTAGGAACCATTAATTCTAGTAATTAAAAAGCTTCATGTGGGTTCTTCCTAAGAAACGATCCATTGGCCGCCTCATCAACTATGTTCTTTGTTTGCCCTAACAACCCGTTATAAAAAGTTTGCAGTTGCATCCATCTTTCTATACCATGGTTGGGACACTTTTTCAACAATTCTTTAAACCTTTCTCATGCCTCAAAGAGAGACTCACCATCAAACTACAAAAAATATAAAATTTCGTTACGTAATCTAGCAGTTTTAGAAGGAAAAAATTTTAACAAAATTTTCCAGATAGTTCATCACTAGTAGTAATTGAATCTAATGATGATAACCACTCTTTCGCACTTCCTATTAATGAGAATGGAAATAAACAAAGGAGGAGAGCATCGTCAGACACACCAGGTTGCTTTTACATATCGCAAATCGATAGGAAATTAATGATATGCCTATTAGGATTTTTAGTAGGTGATCCACTAAATTGTCCTATAGTTTGTAACATGCTAAATAAAACTGGTTTAAGCTCAAAGTGGGTCGCATCCACCGGTGGTGCAATAATACTAGGTTGTAACCCTCTTGCAAGAGGTATAACCCAATCTTGGATTGCCCTGTTGTCATCATTGGCTACTACTATAATTGGTGGAAGTTGAGGCATTTGTTATTATTGTGGGTTTATGGCTTCTTCTTCTATTGCTTCTTGTACTCTTCTTCCAGCAGCACGCAAGTTTCTCAAAGTCCTTTCAATCTCTAGATCACACAAAAATAAGGGTGACCGCACTAATCGATGCATAAATAAATGATAATAAGGAAGAAGACAATGATATAGTATTTTTTTTCTTTTTTTCTTAAAAAAATCAGACACTAAAATCTAAAAAGAAAAGAAAAGGCTCAAAATTCTAATCCTAAATTAATTAAAAAATTCGATCTCCCTAGCAACGACACCAAAAACTTGTTCGATTAATTTCAATGATGTAGACGTATACACAGTCCAAACAAATAATATAATAATAAATTTAAGTATTGTCCAACAGAGAGATGAATTTCTTTAAATTAATTAAAACAAATGATATTAACAACAAAACAAAAATAATCGACTTAACTAAATCTAAGTAATAACTTTAAATTAAAAAGAATTATAAGGATAAAACTCGTTCTAGAGTAGATTTTTCATTAATATGAATTTAATATTCATCAAATCTTACTCTTATCTTTTATTCCCTCGATTGTCGATCTAGGATAATTATATGACATAGTGGCTCCCGCTCCTTCATGCTTCTATTATTTTGCCTCAATTTTTACCTCTCGTTAATAATTGATTAATCAATAAAATAATATATTAAGATTTACCTTACAATCGCATATGGTATTGTGTATCTTCCAACCACAACGACAAACAAATCAAAAGACACGTCGTATGATGAATTATCAATGACTAATCTAATTAATTTCTCTTGAAATCCAATTAAACCTCATGATTTAAGAAATATACAATCAATCTATTCTTAGTATTTTGAACATGATAATTCAAACAATACAATTGAATAAAAGAGTAAGAGCTTAAAATGAATTCAATTAAATCATGTTAAGTTCCACTTATCTCTAAAACAAAACAAAAGACTAGTCTATAATAAAAATAGAAAATAATATAAAAAAGAAACTATTTTTTATTACGAAAAGAAAAGAGTTACAAAAACTAAAACTACTTCTAAGCCAAAAGTTGAGATATATTAAACAACAAATGACCACCCCTTTATATAGAAGATAAGATACAAGAAATCGGGGGGAGGGGTGGTATTCCACAACTCAATGTGGACTAATTGATGATGATGTTCGATGAATTTTCTAACTCCTGACAATGGCGCCAAAGCTATGTATAGCCATCTTCATTGAGCTTTGCTAACATTAAAAATTGAAGCCATCAATAGGTGGGGTCCAATGCTTTAATCAACAAATCCTAAGCTTAATTTGTTTCATCTTTTTTCTGCATTAAAACTCCAAAATTAAGCATATCTCATAAAATATTAATTAACTAGAATATAACAAGAAATATCACCTAATTAATAATATTTATACCCAGAAAGTATAAAATCACATTAAAATATATCTATAAATATTATATACTTTAAACACTTAATAAAATAATTATCATTCACTCATATTAAAAACTTGATATAACAAATACTATATGAGCTGAGTCGAATCAAGTATTATATCAAGTTCAAACACTTATTATTTTAAGCTATGTTCATAGTTCAACTGACTAATTATTTCAAACCAAGCATTATCTTGAGTATAAAACTAACAAATATGAGTTCATATCGAACCGAATCAAATATTAAATATTATTGAGCCGGCTTAACTTACTTACATTCCTAATACTTAGGTTCGATTTTAGGTATTAAATAATAAAATATTAGGTCAGGTTAGAGTCCTACAAAACTTATGTTGAAGGGACCCGTTGGCAACTAGATTCATAAGGATTGAGAAGGCTAGTCAACCCTTGCCGAATTTTAGCCTAATATGGAGACAACAAAATTTTATATTTTTAAAAATTAGTGTGAGAGGTTGAACCAACTGACTCATTTATTTTATTTTTATAAACTCAAGGCCCAAATCTTCCCTTGCATTAAAGGTGTCGAAGATGTTTTATAATGAAAAATAGGTCTTACAGCTTGGGTATACGGCCAATGATTAACTAGAGAAAATGATATAAAAATATTCATTTATTATTGAAATAACAAAACCGCCACAAAAATATTTAATAGGTGGGTAATTTTTTAAAGCTGTTTGGGCCTTATGTTGGTTGTATGCCCTTAGATTATCACTCATTTATAATTTCTTTACCTAATTTAAACAGAGAGTGCTTACAAAAAATTATGAAAATAAAATCCTTTTTTTCTTTACAAAAATTATAAGGTGAAATAAATAAAAGAACAATTTAGGGGAGTGTACATGGGTTCAATATCCGAAACTGCAAAACTCGATCTTATTTTGATAATTTTGGATACAGGTTCAGAGTATTAAAAAATATTATATATTTAAAAATATTTGGATATGAGTTTGGATAATCTAATCCTATCTGACCCAATTAACAATTGTGAGCTCCCAATCCATTTGGCATAAAAAATATAAAATTTATAAAAAAATGTACTAATCAACCCTAAAAAATATAGTTTATATACAACATGTTCAATAAAAACCGGTATTAATACAATATATACATATATAAAACCCTATATTAATTAGTGAACTTGCAGGCTAATAGATATTCTAGTGTAAGCATATAAAAACTACAACAAATGTGACATTTTATTTCCCGAAAGACTTAATCTGAAGGTACAAATTGAGGATGGTGACGTTCACTCTACTATCTTGATAAATTCGATTGTGCCAACACCACCACCACGACACAGTGAACATTATTACAACGAACCAAGTATGATCGACTATTCACATCATAGAGGAATTCGGTCACAAATGGCTGCAACAACAGAGCATGGAGGAAGAGTTGCATCAACAGTCACAATTCCCTCCGAGTTATCAATCTGGAGCAGGTCAATCTGCGACTGCAAGAGACTGGCCGGCATGAAATGTCTCCCTTCTTTTGCTCTTGATTCTATCCGAGCCGCTAGCAGCTCTGCAGGAGCATTCAGGTGCACAAATTTCACTCTCGACACAAATGGTTTCATGGCCCCGTAGTTTGGGTCTGCTGACCGGAGTATTTCTCTGTACATGGTTTGTAGGGCTGAGCAACCGAGTACCACATTTTCTCCGGCATCCAACTTGTCTTTTAAAGTATCTCGTAGAGTTTCAAGCCATGGTATTCGATCCTCCTCAGTCAGAGGGATCCCTCTTTTCATTTTATCTGTGCCCAAAAGGGAAGAAATGGGTGTCAATCTGATGGCCATCACACAAATGACTTCGTTGCTGTTGAGAGTGATCATTCAGATGTAATATTTCTTTGTTAGTCCATGTTATGATTTTGATAGCATGTATACTACAGTTTATAATTAATTTTGAAGTTGAATGCATGGGTAAAAATGTATCTGGATACAGAGGTTGCAAGATCTTTCATACATAAATAGTGAGGTTTATGAACCAACTTTTGCATATCATAGTAGAATTCTGGAAACTGCTATAAGCAAGTGCGAGTGAGGATGTGCTCTAAAGCTAATCTTCGTGGCTTTTTTGTGTAAACAAACAGAGATGAAACTCACCTTTGTTTGCTAATGGGTGATAATCATCAGCATCAAGAAAGCTGCAATTAGCATACTGTGCAAGCGCTTGACCAATCGTCCTGCTCATTCAATCAAGAACAGCAAGAAATAAATCCTCAAAATCCCATAAGATCAAAGGTAAGAGTAAGACCACTCAACCGGTTATTGAAAGAAAACATTTTGCCAATAAATCATCCTATATCTCTTACTACAGTTTTCTTAATATTCCATTCCATTTTTGTTGACAAAACCATTTTTCATTGCCACACAATCTAACAAATAGAACCGATAAATAAAAAGGTGCCACCATGTCTTCTAGGCGATATTCAATTTAAACACGTATAAATAATTCAAAAGAGGAGGAGGGCTAACGATTTGCCAGAGCCGGAGACGCCCATAAGAACAACCGCAACAACTGAAAAAAAGAACGGAAGTTCATTGTAAGACGGATATCGCTTGAAAAAAAGAGAAGAGACGGACATCACAAAGTGGTGATTCGAGCAAGGAGCCAACATGCATGCATACATGACACGAAGCACACAAGCGGCAACAATATACAACAATTATGATAAAGTACACAAGAAACAAGATAGGAAGACGGACCTCTGGGATCGAAAACCATGGCTCGGAGAGATGAAGAAGCTTCAACTGGTAGAAAGTATCGATGATAACGACACGAGGGCGGCTAAGTTGGTTGGATTTTGGGGAAGGTTTTTCGTCTACGTGCCGTGTGATATATATATATATATGAAGATAAGGATGGGAATGATGGTGATGAGGCGCTGACTTGGAGCACAGAGCCACGTGAATTTAGACTGTTTCCAACGCCGCGTTTTTGGATTGAGATGGATCATGGAACTATTAGTCGCACCTCGGTCACCTTTTGGCCGGATGTTAACTCGCCAATCACAGCCTGAAAGAACCTTTAGAGACACCCAGAATAAACTGCTGTTTCTTGGTCATCTCCTTTAGAGCTTCACATTGGAAACACGCAATGCTCGACTAGGACATGAGACTTCGTTGGGCGTTTCTGGTGATGCATCCACGTGGACTCGGCTAATATCATTAGCAGGTGAGGTAAGTATCATAATACCCATTTGCAGCTCACAAATGTTCACCGTTATTTAGTTAGACACTAAATAGACGGAAATCCCAAACCACCCGCCCATCATTGAATACCAATCTCATCTCAATACCATGGGCTGCTACATCTATATATATATATATATATACTCGTCATACCCACCCTCACAAAACATGCTTTATGATTAAATTGGCTACCAGTAAATCAATACGAATTTGATAATGTTAATACCACTATCAACCACCCATCCTTGCTTATTCCAGGGTTAGATAAATGGTGATGGATGGGTACAGGCAAAAAACGTAGATGTTTGTTTCTTCACCACCAAATAAACAACAGAACAAGAAAGGGCTTTACATCAAACCAAGTTTGAAGTAGAAAATATACCCGCATGAATGAAGTACCATAAAATACAAAAGAACATTTCTGAAACAAGTTTTTCTGTGCTGCTATTCTTCCCCACTGCGTATTTGATACATCTTTCCATAACCTTTCGGGACATTCCAAGGTTATGATGGAAAGAAACATAACCCACACGAGTATCCCTGCAAAATTTTGGAATGCAACAATGCACCTTCTTTTCCATCCGAAAAGTCTTCACTTCCTACTCCACGGTGATTGTTCCATTAAAATCATTACGAGTATCATGAGAATCACCTAATCTTAAACCAAACAGTCGTTAAAACCTTTTCTCAAGTCACCTTTGTCCAACACTCTCCGATAAAAACAAGCTATTGGTCATTTATTATTCTGGGCTCCAAGGCTTACCAGGACTTATATCAAGCATGGAATGCACACCCTAAAGATGCATCCAAAATAAAACGAGATTCAAGAAACACAGACCTGAAACAAATGGTTCAAGATTAAAAGTGAAACGATGAAAGACACAGACCTGAAATACATGACGCTCATCTGAACCTGCAATAGACACTATACCCTTATGACGGTACAGATCTTCACCCTTTTCATCCACTAATCTCTCCAACCAATCAGTTACCTAAAATCCACACATGTTACCAGTTTAGGAATGCAAATAATTGTTTTGTTAAAAAACTTCTGACTCCCTTACAAAGAACATTTGAAATTAATGTCTTGCTGATTGATTAAATGTAAAGATAGTTGGGAAATGCAGATTCCATTCTATTTAATTCTTTCAATGCAACCACACAAAGAATTTAAGGAAATTACAAGTTATTTTAAAGGCTATGCCATTAACATGTAATTTGAAAATGCAAGAGAAAATGACTTCAAATATTAGAAGTGAAGTGAAAACATGGCAAATCACATCTAACGAGATAATTAAATTCAGTCAGAAAAACAAATGCAAACTTAGACGCCATATAAAAATAGGAACATTTAGATTAATGTAAATACTCTAACCAGAGAGACATGGTTTTGCCATTATAATAACATGATCTTAACAGAAAGTCCAATGTACGCCAAGCTTACTTCATCCAAATCCAAAGTCCCTTCAGAAACTATGCAGACACTTGAGACAGCAGAATCATGTTCATGGTGGTGATGATTGTGTCCCTTGTCATGGCCTATCACAATTGAACAAACATTATGTTCATGGTAGACAATTTGTCTAGCAAATATTTCCCAGTAAAACTAATGAGTTGGTTTTTTCAGCAAGGAGAAAGCCCTCACAGTTTACATCCTCGTTATGAGAAATCCTAATTTCGGATTCATCTACCTTGATCTCAGCCTCAACTCTGCATAGATGTAGGTGACACACATTAGAACAAACAACCAAGAACAGACAGGAAAAGATGAAGATAATGACCTAATATAGGAGGATATGTGACCTATCAATATTATAGCCACCAATTCCCAGAACATAGTCAATGTCAGCATCTCCATATTTGGCATGCTTAATTTGAGCCATCGAATCAATATGCTGCAAGCATACAACAATGCAGGTTAATATAGAGTACATAAACAATTCAGCGTATTCTAACTAAGTGATGCGAACCTTCAGTAGCTATTGAGCTCCCGACCTTAATTTTCTTTTCCATAGTGTCCAACTCTGTGTCACTAACCAAATTTATCTGCAACCATGGAAAAATGTGCATGAAGTACCTACAATGCCAGTATTCAGTAAAGACAATGTGTAAATTGATTTCTTAAAAAAAAGATTCATTCAGTTATAATCACATCACAGGACTATCATTAACAGAAACGGGTAGAGATATCAACTAAAATAAACTCCAATTGTAAATACTAACCTTATTTAGTATTATTTGATCAGCATAAGCCACTTGCTCTATTGCTTCATTCACAACCCATCTCGGTTTTACTTCATTCAAATGTTGCATTGCACGTTTGCAGTCAACCAATGTAAAAACACCATCAAGCTTTACATAGCGGGCAACCAACTCATCTGTGAAAAAGGTCTCAAGTACTGGAGCTGGTTTAGTAAGACCTGCACCAACAAAACGTACAACTTACAACTTTGAAAAATTTACAAAGCCATCAAAAGGTTAATGTGCCCTTCTGCCTGACAAGGCTTATAGCCACAACAGTGTACCTGTTGTTTCTATTACAATATGATCAAATTTGTCTCTCTTTACGAGCCAACTCCAAAAGCATCTTCACGAGATCTTCTCTCACAGTACAGCACAGGCAGCCATTGTTAACCATAACAATATCCTCAGAAACAGAGGAATGAGAAGCAACCAGGAAACAATCAATATCCACTTCTCCAAACTGCATAATATAAAAGGCCAAATTCAAATATCAGCCATCTACCCAAATTTCAGCCACCTACATTCATGCCTCTATCTAGTCTGGCATGAAATGTGATTCTAAACTGTTATTCCCTACCCGAGAATAGATTCTCATTCCAAATGACTCTTCAAAAGGCAGAGTCACTGATATTATAAATTCAAACACATGCACACATATACCACAGTCTCTATGACGGCTCGTAATTAAAAATTTGGTACAAATTGTGATAATTAAAATCGCAAAACCAGATATTATCATCCTCCAAAAAGCCAATTTACATCCCGAACGAATTTTCAAACGAAGACACATAAATCATATATTGAAACAGACAAATATACACACATATATCCATACCTCATTCTCCATGACGGCAATCCTCTTAGCATGCAGGCCAGTTAAAATGTGGTTCAACAGCGTTGTCAGGCATAACATTTCAATCATCAACACAAAGCCACCAACAGACATAGAATATAATAAACCACCTCACAACAAACGTGAAAGTCACCTTCCCAGAGCCGAGAAAGCCAGTGATAACAGTAGTAACGAACCTTATTGTCGACGTCGGCAGGAACGGTGGAGGCAGCTTGGGCGGAATAGTACAACCAAACCGACGGCGTAACCACGGACATGGATCCGCATGGTCCGATGATGCCGGCACCTTGGGAAGAAATGAGTGGAGGGCTTTTCTGAGGGAGGACGAGAAGCGAGTGCAAGGAGTATCTCCGGAAGCTGCCCTAGAGACGGGGATGCGGGGCGAAAGCCATGAAATGGAGCTCTGCAAGTTCCAGGTCGGGAGGCTAAGACCCTAGAAACCCTAATCGAATAGCCATTGGATGGGGAGGGGTCGAGAAGAGGAAGAAGATGGCGATGCGCTGCTGGGCCCAGTGGCCCGGCCCATGGATTGAACTTATATGTTGGTTCGTCTGGTTTATTAGTGCTTGGGCAATTAAGGCTTGACACAAACGGATCCGAGCAACTCAGAATCGAATTTATTTTCTAGGGAATCACTAAGTCGGTTTTCGAGGGAGTCACTGAATCGGATCGAATCGGTTAAGAATTATTTCAATTGAATCGATCCAAATCAGCCATATAAAAAATTGACACCTTATTATATAAATACATAAAATATATAATTATATAATTTTTCAACATAAATACGCAAGTTTATAGCTAAATATAAGTACAAAAAGTCATCACTACTTATCATCACAAGACTACAATTTCATAATTATAACGTTTGATATATCATTATTTGTGCCATATTAAATGATAATAACAAGTCATTAATACAAGTCCACAAAATCAAAGTTTAACACAATTTTACATGGTTATTACTAAATCATCCAATTTATTATCTGGAGCATCTTCGAAGTGTGAATCACATCACCAATGGGAAGAGTAGAGCTTTCACCCACATCAATACGAGTCCCCCACGTAAGAGAAAGCATAGAACTCCTACTCATATAAAGTCCCTCAGGTATAAGAGGCATAGATAAATTTTATTGTGAGTCAATAGAAACACCAATATCAACATGATGTCTAAGAGGATGAAGAGGCACAGTAAATGAATCAGACGTAGTAGATCACGTTCTAATTGCAGTTGCATTGTTTGACATATTAGCATTTGTTGTTCCTTCATTTGTTGTAGTTTTCAATATGATGCCACTTTGATTTGCTACAAAGGCATCTTCATCTTCATCGTCACTTTTGTCAACATTGGTACCAAAGAAATCATCCTACCTAAAAATAATCATACCTTATTTATTTCAATTCTAAAAACAAATCATGTACAAAATCATAAATGTGATATAAGCTTTATTTAAACTTACCGATGGTGATTGGTTGTCCTGTTCTCTAACCCACTCATCTAATAAGTCTTCTAGGCTCAAATGTTCACTAAGTGCATCATATTTATGCTTCCATTTCAACTCTTTTTCTTTTACCCGCATGTTATAATGAATATATAAAAAATCATTTACTCTCTTTATTGCAAGTCGATTTCATTTTTGGTATATACTTGGTCAAAAGTGCTCCAATTACGTTTACAACCTAATGATGATGAAGTTTGACTAAGTATTCTAATAGCTATCTTTTGTAGTTCAAGGCAGTTTATACCATGTTACTCCCACCATGATACTACATTTGACAAGTTGATTTACTTATAAGCTTGCTGTTAAAATGAAATATGGATAAAGGTGGCTTTTACCTAAATAAAGGACTTTCCTATTGATAATTACAAGAGAATGTCTGAAATCTCCTTTTGCACATATAAAATCAGACCACTAAAAAATATTAAAATAAAATTAGTAATCATATTTAGTTATATATAAATATTTATATATAAAAATTTAAAATAATAGTATCTTGACTTGCAAAGATGTCATAGATCGAGCTACCTCATCGAGTTTGAAACGACAAATAACATCATTGAATACACAATATAATAGAATAACCTATTGTCTTCCAAGATACTTTTATATCCTCTAAACTAGCATATATAAAAACCACTTCATCAGTAAAAAGTTTACCAGATAAAGAACTTTTTCTCGGAGGTTTGATCCTTTAACCACCGTATATACCTGCCACATCAATCATTTTATAAAAGTAAGAAGACTCTATAATACGGAAAGGAATGGCATAGTGATAGAAGAATCAAGTAATGGCTGTGTGTAATTGCTCTTTTGTTTTCTTTTCTATTGCCGTAGAAATTTTCATTTGCTTTAATGTACTCTTCTTCTCACTTTCAACAAAAGATGTCTTCCCCTTCCCAATAGACTTAGAGCACCCAATATCTTTTTGTTTATTTTGCTCCCGAACTTCAATCTCTTTTATATTGAGTCATTCAAACCATATGACCATATTTCTTTTCTAATCCTTTCTTTTTATTTTTTGGCCTTTTTTCCATACTTTTAAAATAATATTTCATTTTTTGTACATATGCTTCGAAAACTTTCTTAGAAAAAGTAACATTTCCTTTGATTCCAGCAATATATTACTTGAAGCGATATACTTCTCCACTTATGATTTTTTTACAAAAGTTACAGGTAACTTGCTTCTTGAATGTGCTAACTAGTGTGCTATATTCCCAACCAATTTCTATCTTTCCTATCACAAATCTGGCAATGACAAAAAATATAATAAAAGCTAAATTTAAAATCTAAATTGAGTGCTAAAACGATAGGATAGCGTAAAATCATAAATTAAATTAAACAACCATCAAGTAGACCAGCGACAACATCAAATTATATATTAGAACAAACAAGTCTGCACAATGCCGATACAAAATTAATTGAAGTAAACAATCATCAACAAATGTTTGGAAGAATATGTCAAAAGCAAATTAAGTGATGGATCAGTTCCACATATATGCCGAAAGCTATATAAAAATCATGTAAGACTGGATCAATTCCTAATTTTAGTTACACCATATTACTAGGAATAGAAATGATGGAAGCTAATTAAGTGCAGCAAGAATATGTCAAAAGAAAAGGTAAAAGATACTTTGAGAATCCACATTATCTTTGTGACCATTAAAACATTAGCAAACTAAAAACATTCAAGTTGCAGTGCTTTAATTTCATAAAACTTAAGGAAAACAATTATATGAAAATAAAAATTAATCATAATTGCAAAATTAAACAGAGTTTTCACATGGAAGCATAAAGAAACAGAAACGCACCACGCCACAGGAAACGTATTATTTCCAATGGCGGTTTCTTCAGGATGTGTAAGAAAAATAGTAGCAAACCAGAAGAAAGAACAAAAGAACAAACATCATTTGCATCAAGGTTTCAAGGGATGCAGAGTTTATTCAGCCTCTGGCTGTATCAAAGTGGATCATGATATTTCATAATACGCTAATATTATATTGGAGCAATAGAAACCATTACATATATTGTATATATACATTTGCATAAAATTGTGAACAAACAGAAATGTGCTTGGCAATTTTGCATAAACCAATTAATGCTTTTAATTCAACCAACAACCAATTGATGCTTTAAATTATTGCTCACAGAAATCAATTAAACCTTTGAGTACGTTTTCATATGACAAAACAAATTCCATCAAAAATCAAATATGCACACATCAAGCTCTGAAAAATAAATAAGCATGAATGACTTAAGACAACAAAGAATCAATTAGACCAATGCACACAAATAACTCAACACATGAACATAAAGAACATCAAATATGAACAAACAGAAATGACAAGCATGAAAATTTTAAACAAAAAAATTGCAACTTTATAAACAAAGGCTGGCAGTGACAAAGGGAGGGGCAGAGGTAAGGGACGACACACGGGTCGACGGCAGTGGCAGAGGGAGGGGCAAGGTCAGCGGCGGTAGACGAGCGGAGGAAGGGATCGGCGGCAGCAACCGACGGGCAGAGGGAGGGGGAGGAGGTAGATTTTAGGTTTTAAAATTTTTGATTCCACTTTTACCCATGCGTAATTAATTTATTTAATATCATGCTTAGGGTATTTTTTACTGATTTATATAAAACCCGATTTAACGCTTGTTTCAGATTGGATTTCTTTCGATCCAATCTCTTCATCCGTGATTTATATTCAGACTATTTCTAAACTACTTTCCAAAACTTAATTTATTACCGAGATACACTTGAGCCAACAGATTGGCTTGTGCTTAATTATATTAGTTTTGAGCCAAACTAAGTCGAGTCAGGTCAAGCTATTTGCTAGTTCCCCTGAGCTCAAAATCTATTTTTATGGTAAGATCTTTCAATGCTATAATGGAAAAGATTTAAAATATATAGATCCTTGATTCATATATACTATTAACATTCAAGATAAAAAAGTATCAAGTATTATTATAATATTAAAATTAGGCTAAATAGATTGTCAAGGTAAAATGCATCAAACTCAATTTTCAAGCTAAATCGAACTACAAGCTTTGTTCATAATTCATCTAGTAATATTATCACATCGAGCATTTGCACGAGTTCAAAGATAATAAGCACGAGTTGAAGCCAAATTGAGTTGAACGCACACTCGTGC
>JAURVB010005679.1:0-10536 GCA_033002965.1 Piper betle
AAATGCAAAGAATAACATATGAAATGAGAGAAGAATAACAGACAAAACGGTCCTGTATCCACATTCAGCAACCCATGCCATTATTGTCACCTACACCTTATACAAGCCAGGCCAAGGGTGACAATTGACAGAAAACTCACGCAATTCATGAAAATAATAATCTTGAAAAACCTATAAAAATTTGGAGAAGTAATGCTCACAGAATAAAGTTTTTAAGAAATGCACACAGGAAACAAATAAAAGCATCCCGCATTGCAAGTTTCAGTTATATTTTACGAGAAGAATGGAATCATTTGAAGAATGTTGACAGATATCAACCCACTGCAGGGTGGTTCAAACTGTATTACAAGCATCATTTGCAAAAGATATATGGCAGTCCATTTTACATCCTTATTAGCCCACAGATTTCAGCAGGTTGAACATAATTTTCAAATCCTAAACAAGCCTACTAATCTGGATGAAAGAAGTAGGGAAGCTAGAACTTCTAAGAAACTTACCTAATAAAAGAAAAAGAGCTTCATAATTTTCAAATCCTAAACAAGCCTAGTAATCTGGATGAAAGAAGTAGGGAAGCTAGAACTTCTAAGAAACTTACCTAATAAAAGAAAAAGAGCTTCATATGTAAAATATGGCAAGCTAGTCACAGGAGACATGTAATAAAAAATAAAATTTAAGGTCCATATATGACTTTATACAGATATACATCAGCAAATGAAACAAATGAGCAGAAGTTTAAGCATTTTCTCCAAATGCTTGCATGTGTATGTGGTCTATCATTCATACCGATTTTTTTAGAAAAAAAGCAAGCATCAGAATCTACAATGTAAATTAATAAAAAGTTCACAAAGTTCAAATGATTACAACTTAATGGATGCAAAGTACACATCTTTACACAATCACCATCACATGACCAGATAAAATGACAGGAGTTTAAGTCACCCACACGTGAAAAAGGAAAAACACTCAAAATAAGAGGATATACTGATCTGCAGTTTTTACGTCTGGCAAACTTTTACTTCTATGAACATAGAGAAGGCTGACAATATTTTTTGAAAAAGGATAGCATAGAGTATAACCAATAACCAGGAAAAAAGCTCCGCATTTCCATCTAATCATCCTTTCTCTATCACCATAAGATAAAAACAGTTAGCTCATCCTTGAAAGAGAAATCGAACAGAATGATTCAGAGACAACAGTTCACTTCTAATTACAAAAAGAAACGAACAGAACAGCAAAAAGTAGTCCACTAACCAACTCCCGAATTTCTGAAACCAAACATTCAACTGCATTACATTGTCATCTTATCCCGCCAGTCTCCCAGATCTAGACTACCAACCCAAAGTTCAGATTCACACAACATGAGCAATCAAAACAACAACACCAAATCTGCCCAGATTCCACTTTTTCTACATTAAACACCACAAATGCAACAGAGCAGACACACTCAGCTTCCTCCCAGCACCGTTTCCAACCCTCCCACCGCCACCAAGTGACCAAAGCTTCAACCTTTTTTCCCAACAATCACAACCAAAACCCAACTAACGAAATGTACCCACGTGAAATTGTACTTCAAAACCAGAAAAAATTGCTCCACCAGGTAAAATTCCAAGGAAGGTATCAAACAACCTCGGCTCAAGGGGGAAGCTGGAAAGCAACAAAGTAAAGGAGGCGACTTTCCTTACCCTACGAGGAGGAGGAGCAATGGCGGATCAACGGCGGCTAGATATGCGGCGGGAGGTCGCCGCTGGCTGGCGTCGGAGCGGTGGAGATTTGCTCGTCGTCGTCGACTGCAAGGAGCTCAACCAGGCAAGAAAGGAGTGAGATGAATTAAAAAAGATTTCTTTTTTACAAAATTTAAATATTAACATAAAATCGCTTTCAGCCCTAATTATTCTTTAAAATTATTATTACTTGAATAGTTTGTCCAGGTCAAGTCGAATTTGTGGAGTTTCTCAACATAAAGGTGAGCTCTAGCTAGGGTGTGTGTGTATATATATTGGTTGGGGGCGAGACTTTTGCCCCTGTGAATCAGTTTTCGCTTCGTTATCAATACGGGTTGGATAAGTGGGTTTGACGGACCCAAATACATCCTTGTCGTGCAAAAAACTTATAAGTAGAAAATAAAATGTCAAGTACAAAGAATAATATCAAAGATTTTTTACATGGTTTTTTAGAGTTCAATTTGAATCTTTAAATTAGTCTACGGTGTCTTTTTAATTATAAATTTATTATTATTTTTAATTTATATACTTAACACAAAATAATAATTTTTTTGTCTTTAAATAAATTTGTTTTTGAGATTTTTAACTCAAATACCCCGGTTTTTCCCTTTTTAGTCTTCAATTCTTCAAAATAACCTCACGACTATGTCCGAGCTTCCAAAAATAACAAGGTAATAAGTTTCATTTTAATCCAAAGTTGGGAAAACCTTTAAATTATTTATGGAGTGATAATAGGCTGAACTGAACCATTTTGGGTTGGTTTTAACCAAAAAATGTTGGACTAGACCTAAGTGGCGTGTGTAGGCTTCTTAAGATTTCCATGCGCCGAGTTGTAGGTGGTGCACGTTGGGCCAGTTTCAATTCGAGTTGCAGACGCAAAATGGCTTTGCGGTCACGAGTCCACATCTGCAGTCTGGGGTTAGTTCGGATCTGATTAGATTGTGGAGGCAATGGGATGTGGTTGTGGAACTGGATAGGCTTGCAGATGTGGATGATTGTAAACGGGCCTGACGGACCACATCTCCAACAGTGGCTTTTAGTCGACGGCAGCTATGGGGGACCGTCCAGATCGATAGATCTCAATTTGATGAGTGGTTAGGCAGTGGTTTGCTAATCGATGGTGGTGCTCGTTGGCAGTGGTAGCAGTGGAAAGTTTCGGCAGCGATGAATTTCGATTGGGCTCTATCACTATTTTTCGATGGCAACGATGATTTAAGGTAGATAATCTTGATCTGTAATTGTATCTAGCACTTAGGATGATTGATTGGTGGTGGCTTCGTCGTTGGTGATGGCATGAGTCAGCCAGATGAAGGTTAGAAAGACTGCGGCATTTTGTTGCTTTACTTTTCAGGTGGTCCTTTTTTGGGTAGTTTTCCAGCGACTAGTTGATCTTCTATCGGCAGATCTCAATCTGTATTTGTTCTCAGTATTGAAGGGAGTTCAGTAGTAGTGTCAGTCTGCTAAACAGTGGCTATGCCTTGTTGTACGGAGGGCCCAAAGTTGACTACTTGTTGTTGTTATTTATTGTTATGTTGCTCCAACGAGCTGCTTTTCAAAGCTTTTCCGGTGACAAAGGGCTTCTCCAGTGGAGGATCTCAAATGGGTTGAACTTGACTGTGAGAAAAACTCAGTGGAGGTTGTGGTGTGGCCAGAGACAACTTGGGCTGGCCGTTTGCATGCCAATAAGGTGGACTTAGACGGATTTGGATGCAAGCCAAGGGGTGTGGCATGTGGTCTAGACAAACATCTATATATATATATGAGCCGTTTTCCTGTGCCAGGGGCAAGAAAATTTTCATGCCCCAAACTTTCATCTGGGTTGTCCGATTATAAGGACGCCCAGATCTATTAGTTTTTTTAAAAAATAAACTAAACTTTAATCTAGGCCATCTAATTATAAGGACAACCCGGATCCACTAAGAGGAGGTGGCCACTGTTGGCACTATGTGCTCCAAGTTCCGGTCTGGCCAACCGGGCAAGGGAGGAGGAGGGGAGCGCGGTGGGGTTGGGCCTCAGCCGTAGGGGAGGGGGAGCATCCGCGGCGGAGGAGGGAGTCGTCGCGTGTGGCGGGACAGGCCACGAACCACCCCCCAACCCCGCTGCAGGCTGCCCCATCCCCCAACCTCGGCCGCACGACTGGGTTTGAGGGAGGGGGTAGCTTGCGGCAAGGTTGGGGAGGGGGACATCTGCAGCTTGCCGGGCGGGGGAGGGGCAACTAGAAATGGCTGCTGGCACAGCTAGTCGTTAACTGTCGGCATCATTTCTCGAGGATTAAATTTGGGTCATCCTTGTAATCGGGCTGCCCAAATAAAAGTTTGGGGCAAGAAATTTTTCCTACCCCTTGCCTAGGAAAACTTTATCCGATAAATGTGTCTCTATGTGTGTGTGTGCGTGTATATATATATACACTCGTTAATTTCATTGACAATAAAATTTTGTCTAAAAATTGAGATATTATATTAAAAATAAAAAAAGCGATGCATTCAAACATTATGTTTAAGTCATGAATTTTTTATCCGTAGTAAAAAACAAATTTAGTGTAAATATTTTAAATCTAGCTCTCCATTCAAAATAATATAACGATTGTTATTAAAACAAGTTAGACAGGCACTCACCCAATCAGTTTTTTATTGTAGATTAGAACATAAGAGGATTTCAATGAGGCAACCAAGGAATGAAATGAATTAAAAAAATATTTTTTATAAAAATAAATATTAATGGCAAATCATGATTATCCCCTTATTCTAATTTATATATAGATTAACATATTAAATTGCCCCATAGATGGCCGAGTGGAGCGGAGTTTCAATTGACTTATTTATAATTAAGTTCAAGTTAAACATTACTATGCAAATTTAAATTGTGGACAAGATTATTCTGTCTTAATATCATATCTAAAAACAAACTAGTTTATGCATTATGATCATATTTTCGTATTATAATGTTTTTTATATAATGTTTTTATATAAAAGTGTCAAAATATGAAGATAACATAAAATAGGACCACGAAAAACAGAAAGAAATGGAGTAACAGGTGGAAAAGCGCTCGCATTGCATCGTGATTATAACAAGAGAAGCATTTTTGTACATTTTTTCGGTATTTTTTTATCTGCTATTTTGTGATACATTTATATTAACATCATCATAAAGATAACAACATTAACGCCATTAATTCCAGTGCAATCTTTTAGGTTGATACATTTCAGTTCTTTATTGGAAGCATACGCATCAAATTTATCAATTGACAAACAACCAATATAGCCCGCATAGGTTTTTTATAAAATTTAATAAATAAATAAATAAAGTAGCATGCAAAATTGCTAGCACATCAACCCTTGCTGCCAATTGCAATATAAAAGATGGAGCATATCAAAAAATATAACAGTTTTCACATCAGAGCCTCAAGAGTGAGGTCATCATATTTTAGGCACCAATCTATTATAGCATTTATTAACATGAACGAGAGAAATCGATCCATGATATAATAAAATTCTCATCACAGACACAGCGTAGTTGGAGGGAGACCAAGTGTTTCAGAAAATACCAACTATACTCACGCAGTCGGCACCTTAAACAAACATCCAAAAGAATAAACATCAGTTTTCCCCTCTTCTCATCTTCAAGCATAGAACACCATGTTAACTATGTAAACCGATGGCAATTTCAATTACAAAATATTTCAATCTTAATCATGAAGCACAAACAAAAAGAAGCTATACATCCAAACTAACAAACTAGCGGGGACACCACCTCCAAAATATATGCTCTTGCATCCCAAGAAAAAAATGTCCAAACCATGTATTTTTCTAGCATTCTCGAACTTGACCTAAACTGGTATGACGTCTATATTAGATGTGTCTTCGCATCTTAAAACGATGCCTTCAAGGTTTGCAGGTAGAAAACACTTAGCCCATTGACACCCAGTCGAGAGAGGTTCAGGTGGAGGAACTATCATAAGAATGTTATCATTCCTCTGCACAACTCCCATAACACTTACAGTACTCCCTTCTTTAATATACCTACAAGTAATTATAAGTATAATCATTAGTAACATGAAAGTCTGTTAAAGGTAAAAAACTTTGCATCCAGGAAATCTTGAAGGGAGAACTGAGGAAAATTGTTATATAATTACCCCTCCTTCAAACGCATAACACGATCGTCACTTGAAAGGTTTCGCTCTGTTAACCACCTAAGAAATTCAGGAGACATATCCTTATTGGTTTGATTGATGTCTACAACAACAGACTCGTCAACATATGGCGTCACTCTAGCACCATAACCAGTCTTCACCAGAGCTCGTAATCCGGATTTGAAATCAGAGATGTAAAAGTCAGCAACATGCCTCTGCAACAATTATGTCCATTAGCAGATTATTAACTAAACAGCATAGATCAAGAACCATCAATTAGCCAATTGACGATTTCGGAATTAATCACAAAACAAAGATACAAATACTCTTTGCTTATTAATTGTAGAAAAATGTTAGACTACTTATTCAACTCAATGTCAAATTTAGATCAGCCTTTAGCATCAGTATTTGAAATTTTAATCATTGTGATGTTATCTAAATTAAAGCAGAGACTATATGATCCTGTCACCATTGTACTTCATACTCTAAAGAAGATAAAAGTAAAATCTGACCCAATATTAATTGAAAAAAGATTTAGATAAGGCGATTTAAAGAAAGCAAGCCTTGTATCAACCTCTATAGATCTCAGCCCCCAAGTGAACCGTCGATGTGTGGCATTGGCAGCTTTTGAATCCCAACCCCTATATTCATACAAACCTGTAGAGGTATACACACATCGAGGGATTCTCTGGTAGGAGGACTCAAGAGGTACAGTTCCACACGTGACCACCTGCAAGAATAGCAACCACCTAGATAATAAAAAAGTTGGCATAACAGATGCTACAAACATGTCCTTTACGTCAACAAACATCATTCATTAATGTTTCTAGGAAAAATTCATTCAAATAGGTGGTACAAGTGTTATGAATTGCTACTCAGAACTCAAATGCATTAAAGTCACATACCCCAGAGACTTTTACATATTGTCCATCTTTTGCACTTCTAAGTTCAGCATCAGGATATCGAGCAATGAAGGCAGTAACAGCCTTTTTCCACAGCAAGTGTTCCATATGAACACAGCAGCCACAGTTCCAAACAACACAAAAACCACAATAAGAAGAATAGCATTCCGAACAGTAGCAAGTATAAACCCACCGGCAATGAAGCCCATAAGAAACAGCAAAATCGTAAGCCACATTATAAACTTTGGAAAGCTCTTCCTGAAGGAATAATCCTCATCCTTGCTTAGATTAGTGATGGCCTGATTTTGAGCCATGGAAACAACACGCAGCTTAATGGAACCGGTGGAATCCAATGGACCTGAGACCTTCCGTGGGGCTCCTGATGAATTGAGTGGTCCTGAGGTAATAGGGCCAGATGTAATCAGCCCAGTGGTAGGAAGTACTGGAGCAAGAGGACCAGAGTTTTGACGCCCAACTGGAGTGACCCCACCAGATTGGGGGCCAGATGACTTCTTATTAGCTGAATCTCCAGGCTTGTTGAGAGGGCCTGAATTTGATTTCTGTCTATTTGATCCTCCAGTTACAATAGAAGGAGCCCCAGATGTAACAGGACCAGATGTAGAATAATTGGCGCGAGAACCAGAATTGATGGGACCTGAATATGAAGCAGCACCTCCAAATGAACCAGTCCTAGAAGGACCTGTTATAGGTCCAGATTTCCTTGATTTCGAGCCATCCACAGGAATATCAAACATTTTTCCAAGTTCCCCAGATTTTTTTATATCTCCCCCTGTGTATGGCATAGCACTTGAGCTCATGGATGGTGGTCGCTCCTTTGGTTGCTCAGGCCTGCCTGACACATAGAGGCCATTGCTCAGCTGGTGGGATGGGAAGCGCGAACCCATGAAGCTTCTTGGATGAAACTCCCAAAAAAATCAACTCTTAAGCGCTACCAGGCTTAGTGATGCATTAAGAAACATTGAAGTTTTGAAAAAAATATCCCATCAGCATCATCCCAAAGGTACCTTCAGAATCTATAAACAAAGATTTTTTATCTCCATCAGAAGGAAAACATAAAGAAATGCAACAAACACATAAGCTTGATTAGGGGGAAAAATTGAATCCAAAATCTTGAGCTACTATTATCATCAACACCTTATCCAAGAAATAGAGTTTTTATGTCATCAATTGACTCCTCTTCGCATTTAAATTAATGACCCAATCAATGGATGACAACAATCTATAAATTTGAAAAGTAATCCTTGAAGAAGAAAATATTTAAGAAATGTACACTGACAAATAAAATAGGAAACCTGTACCAAGCAATGTCAGTTAGAGCTAGTCAAAAATTGAATTTTTTCAATATCTTTATAAAAAGTATGGAATGCAATGATGAACATAAAAACCAGTTGATCATAACAAGGGAAAGAGAAATGATATGCCAAAAAGTTGAAATCCAATGTAATATCATGAAAGCCAATAGGTCAGACAGAAATGTGAAACCCTTTAAAAGTCAATTATTGTGAATAAAAGACTTTGGATCTACAAGTTTGATAAAAAACTCTCACACAAGTAAAGAAGCTCGTATGCCACCAATTATGAGTTCATAATATTACAAATTTAGCTATGCGTATTACTAACTATGATTAAGCTATAAAATTGAAACTACAAATATTCATTTCTCCAAATGTTTGTACGTATAGATTAGGCATCACTCTCGCCATTACAACATGAAGCAAGCATCATAATTACAAGGTAGAAAAATTATAAAATACAATTTTTTTGTGATGAAATGGAAAAATAAATGCAAAATACCAATCTCTCCAGACCATTATCACTCACAATGATACAATGCTGCAATAGAGTTTGATTCACACATAGGCGAGAAACTAAATTTTAAAAATACTGAAAATAAAAACTACTGACATATAAATTAGCATAGCGGAGTTTATCCATTGAAACCATTTCAGAAAAAAATCCAGCATCTGTGAAAGCATATATATCCAGGCTGACATCAAGGACAACTAGTTTCCCTATTTAGATAAGGAAAGGACATCATTTTCCATTTAAACGCCAATTCTCAAAATCTGCCATAAAAAAATAAAGAAACAGAAGGTCCACTGGCAGTGCCTCTCTCAACAGTAGATTCCAATTAACAAAACAGAATGATTAACAGGCACTGGTTCACTTCTAATTTTAAGGGGGGAAACAAAAGAACAATACAAAATTTTCAAAAATCTCTTCATTCCATCATCAATAAAAATTACAAATTACACGTTCCAACAAAAAAACACTAGAAACCTCCTTCAATCTCTACGACAAAGATTGTACAACATTCCATCATCATTGCAAAAACACCAATCTCTTAGATCTAGATTATAAAAAATGCCAGATTCACACAGCCAAAACCAACAAAAACATCCTTAAAAAACCCAAATTCCCCCAAACTTCAAATTCCACACATCAAACACCCCAACTGCAATAGATCGGGCACATTCCCACCCTCCTCCCAGCGCAACCAGCAGTCCCTCCAAAACCCACCACCAACTCCCCAAAGATTCAAGCTTTACTCCAAAAATCACAACGTTAAAACAGACACTGCACTCCAAACCTCAAAAAAAAAAATGCACAACTCAAAACAACCTTAAAATGAAGCAACGCAATAAATGAGGAGTCTTTCCACAACGCAACAAGCGATGGCGAATCGGAGGTGGCCGGAGAAACGGCAGGCTGCCGTGCTTGGGCAAGAGACCAATGGAAGAGTGAGCCCAAATTTTGGGTTGCCTTTTTTTAATTACTAGATAAACATGTTGAAAAAAGTTACTGCATTTGGAGACATTGAAATGACCATAATAGCCCTATGATTTCTTCTCAATCTCAAAAAGTACAAGGATTTGGTGGGTCCCGCTTATAGTGCTTATGGACTAAAATACCCTTCAACTTATAAATTTTAAAATTATAAATTTGAAATGCGGAGGCCGGTGGAATAGCCAACTAGGTCTTTTTGTAAAATTATAACTCGAACTCGACTCGTAACTCGACTCGAACTCAACTCGATAAAATAATATAATAATATAGTCTTTATATTATTTATATATATATATATGCAATATAATTACAAAGAAACAAGATAGTTGAGATGGTTTCGAACTAACGAGCAAGTTTAAGTATATTCGAGCTCAAGTCGAGCTCGAACGTATAAAAGATATTCGAGTCGAACTCATGTTTGTCCAAAAGTCGTTCGATCTCGAGTCGAGTTCGAACGAGTTTCGAATTATTTAAGCCGAGTTCGAACACATGTTAAGCTCGGCTCGCTCGCTCAATTAGCACCCCTACTCTCAATTGAGAGCCCAATATTTTTTAAAAAAATAATAATATCCACAACAACTCTCTTGAGGAGAGAGAGAGAGAGCTCTCTTTCAATTTTTTTATTTATATTAAAAAAAACTTGCCCAACCCACTTTATAAATAAAATTCATTCTTAAAGAATTATTTACACCATTTTCAAACTCTCATTCTCTTTAAACTTTTGATTCTTTCAAACCTTCTGATTCTCATTCTCTCAAATCTTCCAAATTCTTTTTTAAAATTTTTTTTAAACTTTCGTCATCTTTCAAACTCTCAATTTGAAATGACATAATCTTCCCACAATGCTTGCCATATTATCCATGAGTTCGAATATAGTGACGATGTGGACGAATTCGGACTAGGGCCAAATGATGTTATTCTTGATGATCCTCAATGTAATGACCCGACCCAAAATATAATATAATGGGCTAAGTCA
>JAURVB010005680.1:0-16045 GCA_033002965.1 Piper betle
AGTTCATTTCACGTCTATTTATATTCTCCTTCTTGATGTAGCATTTTTTAATTTAAAATTTCGTCCAAAAATATGATAAGACTGCCTTTTATATCACCAGTTATTTGAAATATATATATGCATGCAATGGCTAACTTGGTTTGCTATATACACCAAGGATAAAGGAAGGAAGTTTATAAATTTTAATGCTATATCTAAGGCCAAAAACAATCATCCACACAAAATAAATTGTAGTTTATGCTGCCATAATTAAAAAAAACTGTATGTGGGCATCAAATGAGGAACCTAGTATGTGCATTACATATTTAATTGATTATTTTAGATCTCTCTCTATATATAGATGATGTAGTGAATAGAAACTTCTTTATATTAGATTTTTTTAACCCATTTCGATATAAATGCGAGGGTGAAGCTGAATTACACGTGATATTAAAATTCACTGTAATAGTTCAAAGAAATCGTTTGCAGCGACAACATCTTACCCATAGTGGAGTGACTATATGATCTATGAGTTACGTAAGAGGTGGAGTTTAATATCCCTAATGAGAGTGGTTATGTAAAATTGGCGATGTGGGTGTATTGAGTGTTTGAGTGAGTGTGAGTATGGATGTGTGCCTTCAAAAAAAATATCTTAGGAGGGCAATGATCCAATTAGGAAGCACACATCTTAGGCTTTGTTTGGTTAACATGAAATTATGTAAATGACATTAAACTATTAAATAAGTCAGCCTTACTAAAAGTAGTATATATCTTATGTATTTAATAGAAAATAGGTACATGTTTAATATATTATAATTAATTACTTCTCCCATAAATTAAAGAAAATTACATCTAATTTTTCTTATCTCAAAAGAGAAGAGAAAGTTAAAAAAATTAATTGTAGATTGAAGAACACATGGGTGACTCACTCTCAAGTAACCATCTCATTTTGTGCACCTACTTAATGCAAGTGTATTTTATTTGTATATAAAATAATAAATACAAAAGTATTTTTTATATAAAATATATTAATTCTAACTATTTTTGAAGGTCCTCTATTTTAAATATTTATGTCATTTACATTATTTTCATGCTAACCAAACAATCCTTTAAGGTCCATTTGGCTGGAATGAAAAGAGTAAAATTTCATAGAAAATAAAAATGCTATGAAATGAAATGACATAAAAAATTTTTAAATTTTTCTTACATGTTTGAATAATAGTAAAATAAGAAAAAATAAAATATTTGTTCTCATATTTATTTGCCTACCAAAATTGTTTCTTTCTCTTTTGTTTTTCATAAGAAAATATTGGTTAGTAAAATTTTTACAGACTTATGTCAACTGAAATTGAAATTTCTTTTAACTAAATTTCAATCCATCCAAACACCAAAATATTTTTGACCTCCAAATTATATATTTTTTTATACAATTTCCGTACAACAAAGTAGACCCTTACTAAAAAATTTATTGTTGCTGTTACACTTTGAACCACCGTTGAACTCACGTCAAAGGGAGCCATGGCTATAAGTCTATGGCAATGTCGGTGTGGTGCTGGTGAGATTGGTGAGGTTGGAGTAAAAGAGTTTGCTCAAGTTCCAGTATAATCAAAAGATGTCAAAATGTATTCCTTGGCCTTGTAGGTTGCATAAGAGGTTCTTTAGTTCTCAATTTGCTTAGAGAGGTTCTTTAAGATCTTATCAAAAACCAAAACTATGCAAATATTTTGGTTTGGTTCCAAACCCTAACAATACATAGTAATTTTGTAGATTTTGATGCGACTACTACAGTGGATCTTCTAGCCGACGGGCATTACCACCCTTTGCATTACTATTTAGCTCTTCAACACCCAGTGCTTCTCAAACCCGAAGAAGTGCACGAGTAGACGTTCGGGTACCGTATATCACAGCTCATATTGCATGCTAGACTTTGCTCACTGCGTTAGCATGTGATGCGCATGGATCATTCTTGCCAGCATGGACGTTCATTTTAGCATCCACGTGGAGTACTGGAGGTTATAAGGCGATGTACGACACTATTATCAACACGAAGAATAGAGCACTGATTACTTTGAGTGGATGTGCAGCTGATCACCTGCACCCGCTTCCCATTGGAGAGGTTATTTATTTTTTAGTGGCAGTTTATTTTGTACTCCTTTGTCTTTGTTTCGAGATTTATCTCATCTCAAGCCATGAAGAGCTGAGAACCACGTATTTAAATTACTCTAAACTAGGCCAAAATTCATAAAACTCTGATTATTACATAGCTACAAGCACATGTTTGACCTTGGGAGAAAATCCTCTTAGTGAAGAAATCTCATATACACCTACACAGACTAACAAGAATTTTAGCCTCCTACCGTACATAAAATGTACATTCCAGCAAATAAACATGATTCAGATACATCTATCAATATCAGTAATTCACCAAAATCATGTCAAAGAGTTGTCTAACACATAGGGATATTCCAAACATAATTTCATAATTTGTCCTAAAATAATTATACCTTGGATAGTCCATACTTCCTACTATAGTTTGCCCCCAAAAGGCATCAAAATGAGTTGAAATTTTAGGAGGATAACCTTAATATTTAAATGAATATGATCACCAAACGATATCTAAAAATTCTGAGCCCCTTAACCGAATTCATAAATATAACACAGTGATCGGGACATTCTAGAGTGAATTTGCAGAACCTACCATCAACGAATGTTTTTTACAACATGAATGACTTCTACATGTGATGAAATTGTAGATCAGTATAGCTAACATTATAGTGAAAATTTCTGTAAAACTTTATGTAAAAACACGTTTTTATTTCCTCAACCAATTCACTTTAGATAGCCTTGAAATCTAGGGATACTACATTCCAGAACTGCACACCTCAAGACTCTTAGTTAGTTCATCATGTAAATGAAGTCCAAATTAACTGAAATTTTGTAAACATGTACTCTTCGTTGGTTGACTGTTTCTGAAAAGTTGCATGGGGAAATATTATGTATAAGGGTGTTAACTACCTCACCAAATTTCACCAGGGTTTGGGTCTTCTAAAAATAGAGTTGTATAGGTTGGAAAAATAATTTGGTTCATGCCTTTAATTACGCCCACATTAGCTGAAATTTTAGGGAGATGTTTTCATCATCCGATTAATGATTTCCGTGAAAGGTTTGAAGAAACCAACGACGCTAAGGACATTAGCTAGAGTCGTCACTACACACTACATTTCTGGACAAGTACTAGACAGCTACATGCCTTACCAAACCCAATTCTAAGGCTCAAAGCTACTTATTAACCACCCAAACGAACTTCATTACCTAAAATCTAATGTGTGTAAAAATCAGGAGCATTACAGCATTAGAAATCATAAAATACAGCTCCATACACAGATCCATCAAGACAATTCCATAGAAGTGCATAAAAAACATGGATTCATGTGTAACCACGATGATCTATGCAAATCTATGAAAACCAAGACTCAATATGATATGATCTACTAAGGATCTGCCGTGATCTAACAAGAACAACAACTGGATTGTCATTAATGATGAAGAAAACAAAGGCAAGAGGGGAAGGGATGGAGTCCCTTGGAGAACATGAGAAGAAAAGGAAGGATCCTAGCTTGGAAATCTCTTTGACAACTTGGCTCTAGCTGTGACTTAATCTCTAGTAATGGAGTATCTGGAGAGGAAGCGGAAGGTTAAGGGAAGAAGAGGTAGGCTGGAGAATCGGGTGCAAATAGTCGATGGGATTTATTTAAAAACAAAGGCCAGTGGGTCACTTCCACGGTACTCTGAGTCTGGAGTAAAGGGGGCTTGGCCTTAGCCACCAAACTACTGGTACGCACCACGTTCTGTAGCTTGATCTACTATTGAGATCGTAACTTGTGAGAAGGGCTCCCTTGATTAAGCTAGGGAGCTTAGTAAGCTGCATTGCATTTAATCTGACTTGATTTGACTCCAAAATTTGATATTTAAATACTTAAGCTAGAGCCATTTCGGCCTCGATCTCTACTCTATAACCTCGAACTCAACTTGATAATATAATATAATAATATACATAATATTATTTGCCTATTCAAATACATTAAAAATTGTAAATAAACCTTATTATTGATTACATAAGCCAAATCAATTACCTATAGAATGTAATCATGCTACTTCACCACTCTATATTCTACACAAATAGAACAATATGGCATAACAAAGAAAAACATTTAAGAAAATCTGCAACTCATGCTGAAGGTCATCCAAGGCATGAAGTATAGTTAAATTTACACCTAATATGAGTTATCCACTTTAACAGTAATAGTACAAACTGATTACCAACTACATTTTGATACTATATCAAAATCGTATATGATAGCTCTAAATATATAACAAAAGGAAATAGATAAATCAATGTCAATTTATAAACACAATATTTACTTAATTTCAAATGTGATAAGAAGGATATAATTTTGCATTAAAAAATATTTTTAGATTTTCCCAATTTCTAATTTTCAATTGTCTCTTTCCTACATGGTTTCGAAAAAGGTGTTTTCATGCTTTTATTGGCTTTATATAGTTATTTATAAAAAATATTACATAATTTTATAGGAAAAAATATTAATAAAAAAACACACTTATATTAAAAATTCTTTTGCAGGTAACATGATACGAAAAATACATATGTATAAAAAGAAAGTACTAAGTCAAATTCAAAAAAACCCCAACAAATACAAATAAAAGAGAAATCAAAACAAAAAAAATTATGTTTTTTAAATAATCAAGAAATTGAAATTAGCTTGTATAGTATTTTAATAAATTTTATTTAATATTTTTTGAAATTTATTTTATTATTATTAATTTGAGCCGTGACTAAATTAAATTTTATTTATAAATGCATTTTCATCGACCCAAAGCGTCTCTCCAACTTCCACAACGGGCCGTCCTCTCCATCTGGCCGCCGCTGTCGCCGCCACCGCTATAGCCCACCGGAGCCTTCCTTTTCCACCACCGTCCCCGACCCATCCGCCCTCACTACCTGGCATTTCCCGAAGTGCAACTCTTCCTTTCCCGGCCGCTCCACCTCTCTCTTGGCACTATCACCACTTCACTGCCCTCTAATCGGAAGCCTCTTTTGCCTTTCTAGCTTCTCATTTGTGCCGCTCTATTTTGGTAGGAGCTCCTTGATATCATCGAGCGTTGGTTGACGACCTCACATTGCGCTTTTCATACTTTTTCTTTGTAATTTTTTTGTTTTAGTTTTATAGGTATGTGAATCCAAAGTATGAATGTGTTGCCTCTGTAAGTTACATGAAATTTATTGTTTTTATTCTCTGTCTGGCTGTTCTGGACCTGAGTTAGTTGGATTTTGTATATGTTAATTAGCGTTCATTTTCCTATATTCTTTATAATGTGTAAATTAAGCAAAAAGTTTTTTTTTTTGGTGTGCTAATTTCGATGTCAAGAAGAGCTGTCCATCTTAGTGACTGTTGAGGATTAAAAACCATTTGAAATCAATTTGATTCTACCATAGAAAAAAATTCCAAAGGGAAAGATTTTGTTGTGGTTAGGAAAACATTCCTGGTTAGCGTTCTAGTTTAATAAGAATAATAGTGTCGCTGTGATTGAAGCTTTCGACTTAAATGATATTTTTTAAATATCTTTGATAACTTCTCCTTACCAAAAAAATTGGCTTGGCTGTTTGGATTCTTCTACTTTTTTTAGATTGAGGACTTTTTCCCCCCTCTTTTTTGTCATACGACGGATTGATCAGTGTTCTTTTACTGCTTTCTAATCTACTTAAGAAGAACAGTGATACAAATAAGTTAGTTGAGTTAGTTAGGATTAGGTGGGAAAGGGGTAAAATAGTAAATGCAGGGCAGGGTTTGAAATATAAAACAGGGGAGGATGGGGAGATGGAGGATATGTAACTGAAATCAAATTTGGATACTCAATTCAATTCCCGTTTTTCATCCTACCATCTTCTCATCTCTTCATCTTCATCACTCCATCATTCATCATCCATTATTCCGATCGTCTATGGCACCAGTAAAGAGATTCCAGCAAGGAGATAAGGAGAAGGAGATCATCACTGCTGTTCCTGAAGGAGAAGGATCTATCAAAATGGTATCAGAGCGGGTCGAGGGAGCACCAGCAGCGGCATCCTCGACTTCAATGTCTGAGGAGTTGATTGAGATTCGAAAGGAGCAAGCGCAACATCGGAAGGTACAATCTCAATTGCTATCTGCAATTTCTGAACTGTAAAGACCCGGAAAAAAATTTTTTAGCTGGTTAAGTATGAATTACCCAGTTAAATTGAAAAGTAATTTCTAATCGGACGATTCTAGTTGAATCAGTCGAGTCGAACACATTAATTAAGTGAACCATACCATTTAAGAGGTTGAGTGAAAAGGTTAAGTGAACCGTGTTAATTACCCAATTACCCGGTTAAAGGAATTATGATGAAAGGGTGCTTCCACAAACCCTAGCCGTCATTTATTCTTTAAAAAAAGGAGAAGGGGTCGTTGAACCTAGGAAATACCAATGGATGATGGGGTGTGAGAATTTAATGAAGGGGTCGTTGAACCTAGGAAATACCAATGGATGATGGGGTGTGAGAATTTAATGAAGGGGTCATTGAACCTAGGAAATACCAATGGATGATGGGGTATGAGAATTTAATGGAGGGAATGGTTGAAGTGTATATATATGCAGGAGGAGGGAGTATTTCATCCCTCATCTCCGTCCCAGGCGACCTCCCCATTACTGTGTGAGTATTTCATCCCTCATCTCCGTCCCAGGCGACCTCCCCATTACTGTATTAGGGTTCACGGATCACAGTCAGACGTAATCACAAATCAGGTACGTATAATAGGTAGAACATCGTATTTTCCTTGTTGGTAGCCTAGGTCGGCCTGAGCCCAGATTCGACCACCATGCACGAAGTGCAACCGGGGTTAATGAATTGACTCAGTCCGACACTGGGTCGTGTTATGTGTGTGAATCATGTAATGCATCGATATTGTTTTGGAGTAGTGATAGCCGCCCCATAAAAAGGCTACGGCCGGGGTGAGTGAGGCACAACGATTCCTCCATCGCACTAGAGTGCAGTGATTGCCGCCCCATAAAAAGGCTATGGCCGGGGTGTGTGAGGCACTGGCACTGAGTGCAGTGATAGCCGCCCCATAAAAAGGCTACGGCCGGGGTGTGTGAGGCACTGGCACTAGAGTTGGCAGTGAGAGCTTCCCCACAAACGGGGCATAGCGATCACCTGAGTGCAGTGATAGCCGCTCCACAAAAAGGCTACGGCCGGGGTGTGCAAGGCATTGGCACTGGAGTGCAGTGATAGCCTCCCCATAAAAAGGCTACGGCCGGGGTGTGCGAGGCACTGGCACTAGAATTGGTAGTGAGAGCTTCCCCACAAACGGGGCATAGCAATCACCCGAGTGCAGTGATAGCTACCCCACAAAAAGGCTACGGCCGGGGTGTGCGAGGCACTGGCACTGGAGACGGTAGTGGTAGCCTCCCCATAAAAAGGCTACGGCCGGGGTGTGCGGATCACAGCGGACACCTCCTCCGCATTGTTTTGGAGTATAGCGGAATCGCTCCACCGCATATTAAAATAAACATAAGGAAATAGTGGAATGTACTTGTTTTGTTTTATCTATTATACTACTTAGTGTTGTAATCACTAATGCGGAATTGCCTCCGCAGGTGTGCAGATACAAGATTAGGTGATTGACATCCAGAGTATGGAGCAAAATAAATATGAGGACTCCTTTTCTTTTAAATTGAGAAATAAGTGTGGCTGCTGGGAAACGGTCCAAGACTGTGGGATGTTTATGTATGTTATTATTTATAAAAAATGTTTGACATAATTACTTACTTTTGAGTAACAACTAGCCAGTTAGGCCCACAATATCGTGAAAAATGGCGGGTCGTTACATGAACTGTCATCTAGATTTGATGAATTTTTCAAAATCAAAAGTAGCGATCAGAATAGAGGTGTGGTGAATCCTATTGTTAGTATTACGAGTGTGGAAGGAAGGATTGGAAATGAATGCAACTTGACTGATGAAATGCCTCATCCACGTCGGTTTGAAACTCCTGCTGATTTTCGGAGGGGTGGGAGGAATTCACAGCATGTTATCGACCGTACGGAGGCTGAATCATCCATTGGTGGATCAAGAGTAATTCCAAGGAATCATCAAGATGATGATTACTTAAGAATTGCAAAAATGACTTTTCCAAAGTATAATGGAACTACAGATCCAGTGCCATGGTTTAGTAGATGTGAAAAATTTTTCAAATTGCATAAAGTGAAACCTCAGTTTCAGGTTGGATTGGCTAGTTATCATCTGGAAGAGGATGCTTTGATATGGTTCGATATGATTGAAGAACTCCAGGAAGTAATGTCATGGCTGGACTTAAAGGATGCTATGAATATGCAGTTCGGACCTACAGATTATGAAGATTTTTATGGTGATCTAACAAGACTTAAACAAGATGGAACAGTTAGAGATTATATCACAAAATTCAACAGGCTTCTTCCACGAGCTGGTAACATGTCTGAAAGACAAAAGATCAGTAGCTTCACCTGTGGTCTGAAGCTGCAATTGAGAGTGGAAGTGAAGTCACAAAGGCCAGCTTCACTCTTGGAGGCGCAAGGGCTGGCAAAGCATTTTGAACCTAAGGCTTTAATGGACAGCAGGATGCAATATAATTGGAGAAACAGATCATGGTTAGGGGATTCCCAAAGTGCTAGACCTAAACAGGAAATTGCAGCTGAGATTACTACAAAAGTTAGTGCACCAAGTGGCAAGGAAGTAGGAGCTGTAAAAAAATGACTGTCAAGCAGTTACAAGAAAGGAAGGAGTTGGGGTTGTGTTTCAAGTGTGATGAAAAATATACTCCGGGACATAGATGTAAGCAGCTTTTCTGGATTGAAAGCATATGGGAGGAGGAGGATTCAGCAGGAAGTGAAGACGATATTTTGCAAGAAGATGATGTCAACAGTAAGGATGACTTACCAGCTATTTCATTAAATGCTCTTACAGGTACTTCAACATTGAATACGATGAGGATGTTTGGCAGAATTGATGGCCAGCAGGTGTCTGTTCTGATTGATTCGGGAAGTTCACATAATTTTATCAATGAACAAGATTGTGCACAAGTTGGGTGTCAAGGTGCAGTCTAGCCCTACATTGAAGGTGCAAGTGGCAAATGGGCAGCAAATGATGTGTGCAGGGAAGTGTGCTAATATAACTCTTGAGCTACCTGGGCATATTATCCATTCTGAATTTTTTGCACTGCAATTAGAGGAATTTGATGTTGTCCTAGGTGTCCAATGGTTGAAGACATTGGGATCAATTATCTGGAACTTTGAGTCTTTAACCATGTCTTTTACTAAAGATGGAGTTTCAACATCATTGCAAGGGCTAGAAACTCCACCGTCTCAATTGTGCAGCAAGAAGCAAATGTCCAATATAATAAAGAAGAAAAAGCATGGGCTTCTTATGCATTTGCAACTTATGGAGGACTCAGGACAATGTTTTCAGCTTCACAATTTTTTACAGGACGTAGAGCAGCAACAATTGCAAGTGTTATTGGATAGATTTGATAAGGTGTTTCAAACACCTACAACACTTCCTCCCAAGAGAACTCATGATCATAGAATTCCTTTGAAAGAAGGAGTGGTACCAGTGGCTATTAAACCATATCGTTATCCTTACTTTCAAAAGAATGAAATTGAAAAGCAAGTTAGGGAGCTGCTGGAAGCAAACATTATTCAGAGCACTACTAGTCCATATTCATCTCCTGTTTTATTGGTTAAGAAAAAAGATGGGAGTTGGAGGATGTGTATTGATTATAGAGCTTTGAACAAGGTGACAATCAAGGACAAATTTCCAATACCTAATATTGATGAACTCTTGGATGAATTACATGGTGCCTCTTATTTTTCAAAGCTAGACTTGAGATCAGGCTATCATCAGATTTGTATGCATGAGGAGGATATACACAAAACAGCTTTTCAAACACATCAAGGCCATTATGAGTTTAGAGTGATGCCATTTGGATTAACCAATGCTCCTTCCACATTTCAAGCTTTGATGAACTCCATTTTTGCCAAGTATCTTCGACACTTTATCTTAGTTTTCTTTGATGATATATTAGTATACAGTAAAACATGGATTGATCATTTGCAACATTTAGAGACTACTTTGCATGTTTTACAAGAGCAACAGTTATTTGCTAGGAAAGAAAAATGTAATTTTGGCATGAGGGAGGTGAAGTATTTAGGTCATGTCATTTCAGCAAATGGAGTGGACATGGATTTGGATAAGATATCTGCGGTGGTTAATTGGCCAATACCGAAGTCCATCAAACAGATTCGAGGTTTTTTGGGCTTGGCAGGTTATTACAGAAAGTTCATCAAAGGTTATGCTAGTCTAGCTGCTCCACTTAATGATCTCTTGAAACGAGATGCTTATGTTTGGGATGCCATGGCAGAAAAAGCATTTAATGATCTGAAGGCAGCCTTGACGAATGCTCCACTCTTAGCTCTCCCTAACTTTTCAATACCTTTTGTGGTCGAATGTGATGCGAGTGGCATGGGATTAGGTGCTGTGTTGATGCAAGAAGGCAGACCTATAGCATATTTCAGCAAAGTTCTTCATGGCAGAAATCGTCTTATGTCTACATATGAAAAGGAAATGTTGGCTTTGATTTTATCCATTCAAAAGTGGCGCCATTATTTACTGGGACATAAGTTCATTGTCAAAACAGATCATGCTAGTTTGAAATACTTGTGGGAACAAAAGGTTCACACCGTGGCACAACAGAAATGGCTCACTAAATTGATTGGGTATGACTTCCATATTGAGTACAAACCAGGGAAAGAAAACAGAGTTGCTGATGGATTATCACGCCAATATGATAGACCTTCTTGTCCACAGTTTACAGGGCATGGGGGAGACTGCAATCAGTTGTTTTTTGCTGCAATTTCGATGCCAGTTCCACAATGGTTACAAGAGATCAAAGCTTCCTATGAGACTACTCGACAGCTTCAAGAGTTATTGCAGAAGTATCATGAAGGCAAACTTTCTCCAAGGTGGTCTTATAAGGATGGACTTCTATTTTACAAGAACAGAATTTATCTAGTGGCTGATACTGAATTGATACCTATCATTTTGAAAGAATTCCATGATGGTACACATGAGGGAGTCCTTAAAACTGTCAAACGACTAAGAGCTGTATTCTATTGGCCAAGGTTGCATCAAGATGTGGTCACCTTTATCAGAAATTGTGATATATGTCAAAGATTCAAGTACTCTACCATGCTCCCTTCTGGATTGTTGGAGCCGCTGCCTATACCTCAACAGATTTGGACTGCCATTTCAATGGACTTTATTACGGGACTTCCACGGAGTTTGGGGAAAGATTCAATATTGGTAGTTGTTGACAGGTTGTCCAAATATAGTCATTTTTTGGCTATTTCACATCCATTTACAGCAGCTACAATTGCTCAGCTTTTCTTCGATAACATCTTTAAGTTACATGGGATGCCTACATCGATTGTTTGTGACAGAGATAGCACCTTCACAAGTGCCTTTTGGAATGAATTGTTTCGACTTCAGGGAGTGGCCTTCAATTATAGTTCAGCCTACCATCCTCAAACTGATGGCCAAACTGAAGTTATCAATCGTGTGTTGGAACAATATCTGAGGTGTTTCACAAATGAGAAGTACAATTCATGGGCAAGATGGTTATCATGGGCAGAGTTTTGCTACAATACAGGTTACCAGTCGGCTATTAGGATGACACCTTTTGAAGCAGTTTACAACATGCCTCCACCCACACTTTTATCTTATGTCCCATGCACTGCTAAGCTGCATGAGGTGGATGCCACTTTGCGCACAAGGGATCAGCTGCTGTTTGAGCTGAGGGAGAACTTACAAAATGCACAATTAAGAATGAAGCATCACCATGATTTGCGGAGACGAGATGAGGAATTTCAGATTGGGCAGAAAGTCTATTTGAAGCTACAACCTTATCGGCAACATTCAGCACGTTCTACACGCATTACCAAATTGGCAGCCAAGTACTATGGTCCTTTTCCTGTTATTGAGAGAGTTGGGAAGGTTTCGTATCGACTACAGCTTCCAAGTGATAGCCAAATTCATGATGTGTTTCATATTTCTCAATTGAAAGCAGCCGTGGTTGCAGATGTTCGGGTTCATGCTGAATTGCCATCAACTTTGTCTTCCACAAATGAATTGGCTTAAGTTTTTGCTTTAGATTTTCATCATGGTAATTGGTGTGTGCGTCTTGTTTTGTGTTTTTGTTTCCAACCTTGGGGACAAGGTTTTCTTTTAGGGAGGGGGTATTGATACAAATAAAGTTAGTTGAGTTAGTTAGGATTAGGTGGGAAAGGGGTAAAATAGTAAATTCAGGGCAGGGTTTGAAATATAAAACAGGGGAGGATGGGGAGATAGAGGATTTGTAACTGAAATCCAAATTTGGATATTCAATTCAATTCCCGTTTTCCATCCTATCATCTTCTCATCTTTTCATCTTCATCACTCCATCATTCATCATCCATTATTCCGATCATCTATGGCACCAGTAAAGAGATTCCAGCAAGGAGAAGGATCTATCAAACAGTCATGTATGTTTCACCTTGCAATAATACTCTTTGAGGTGGCAAAGTTTTGTTTTTGATTTTTTTAGGATTGTGTATATTGTTCGATAGTTGAGACAGCTGCAATGTCAAGTTTGGAAGATGCTTAGAGCTTCAATTGAGAAAGTTGTTGAAGAGAATGATATTGTAGGAAGAGAGGAAGAATTCGAAGAAGAATTCGAAGAAGAATTCAAAAGAAGAAGAAGAAGAAAAAGAAAAATTCGAAGAAGAAGAATTCGAAGAAATTCGAAGAAGAAGAAGAACAAGAAGAAGAAGAATTTGAAGAATTGGAAGAATTCGAAGGAGAAGAAGAAGAAGAAGAAGAATTCGAAGAAGAGGAAGAAGAAGAAGGTGATATGGCAATTGGTAAAACTAAATCTAGTGAGAAAGCTGACCGTACTACAGTTGAGCAGATGGCATCCGTGATATGGCAATTGGTAAAACTAAATCTAGTGAGAAAGCTGACCGTGCTACAGTTGATCAGGTTAAAGCTGACATGACCGTGCTACAGTTGAGATGGCATCCGTGATATGGCAATTGGTAAAACTAAATCTAGTGAGAAAGCTGACCGTGCTACAGTTGATCAGGTTAAAGCTGACCGTCCTACAGTTGAGCAGGTAAACATTTGTTCTCTTTGTTTTTTTTGTGTCCTGTTCAAATAACTTGTATTGTCTGTCATGGTTAATCTGTTATGTGGTTTGACAATTTTGTTGAATTTACATGAATATATGTAAATGTTTTATGTATAATTGGTGTATGTCTTGTATATCTTTCAGGTTTTGTTTAAAATGTTGAACCGTGGAGTTTTCCATGAGATAAATGGTTGCATCTCCATTGGTAAAAAGTAACGCTTTCTTACTTTTTATATATTTACAAATTAATCTTAATGATGAATATTTTCTAAGCTGCAAATAAAATATCCCATTTTTGTTCATCCCTTCCTGACTATTCTTTGTTCCATTGTGTTAACAAATGTCTACTATGCTACTAAAGCTGACCGTCAGGAATTTGTAATCAAAATTTACAAGACTACTCTACTTGTCTTCAAGTAAGCTGACTTGTATTTTAGACCAGTCTGTCATGTATTTGGCTCAAGAACCTTGTCTATGATACTGATAGATCCTTCTCCTTCAGGAACAGTAGTGATGATCTCCTTCTCCTTATCTCCTTGCTGGAATCTCTTTACTGGTGCCATAGATGATCGGAATAATGGATGATGAATGATGGAGTGATGAAGATGAAAAGATGAGAAGATGATAGGATGGAAAACGGGAATTGAATTGAATGTCCAAATTGGATTTCAGTTACAAGTCGTCTATCTCCCCATCCTCCCCTGTTTTATATTTCAAACCCTACCCTGAATTTACTATTTTACCCCTTTCCCGCCTAATCCTAACTAACTCAACTAACTTTATTTGTATCAATACCCCCTCCCTAAAAGAAAACCTTGCCCTCAAGGTTGGAAACAAAAACACAAAACAAGACGCACACACCAATTACCATGATGAAAATCTAAAGCAAAAACTTAAGCCAATTCATTTGTGGAAGACAAAGTTGATGGCAATTCAGCATGAACCCGAACATCTGCAACCACGGCTGCTTTCAATTGAGAAATATGAAACACATCATGAATTTGGCTATCACTTGGAAGCTGTAGTCGATACGAAACCTTCCCAACTCTCTCAATAACAGGAAAAGGACCATAGTACTTGGCTGCCAATTTGGTAATGCGTGTAGAACGTGCTGAATGTTGCCGATAAGGTTGTAGCTTCAAATAGACTTTCTGCCCAATCTGAAATTCCTCATCTCGTCTCCGCAAATCATGGTGATGCTTCATTCTTAATTGTGCATTTTGTAAGTTCTCCCTCAGCTCAAACAGCAGCTGATCCCTTGTGCGCAAAGTGGCATCCACCTCATGCAGCTTAGCAGTGCATGGGACATAAGATAAAAGTGTGGGTGGAGGCATGTTGTAAACTGCTTCAAAAGGTGTCATCCTAATAGCCGACTGGTAACCTGTATTGTAGCAAAACTCTGCCCATGATAACCATCTTGCCCATGAATTGTACTTCTCATTTGTGAAACACCTCAGATATTGTTCCAACACACGATTGATAACTTCAGTTTGGCCATCAGTTTGAGGATGGTAGGCTGAACTATAATTGAAAGCCACTCCCTGAAGTCGAAACAATTCATTCCAAAAGGCACTTGTGAAGGTGCTATCTCTGTCACAAACAATCGATGTAGGCATCCCATGTAACTTAAAGATGTTATCGAAGAAAAGCTGAGCAATTGTAGCTGCTGTAAATGGATGTGAAATAGCCAAAAAATGACTATATTTGGACAACCTGTCAACAACTACCAATATTGAATCTTTCCCCAAACTCCGTGGAAGTCCCGTAATAAAGTCCATTGAAATGGCAGTCCAAATCTGTTGAGGTATAGGCAGCGGCTCCAACAATCCAGAAGGGAGCATGGTAGAGTACTTGAATCTTTGACATATATCACAATTTCTGATAAAGGTGACCACATCTTGATGCAACCTTGGCCAATAGAATACAGCTCTTAGTCGTTTGACAGTTTTAAGGACTCCCTCATGTGTACCATCATGGAATTCTTTCAAAATGATAGGTATCAATTCAGTATCAGCCACTAGATAAATTCTGTTCTTGTAAAATAGAAGTCCATCCTTATAAGACCACCTTGGAGAAAGTTTGCCTTCATGATACTTCTGCAATAACTCTTGAAGCTGTCGAGTAGTCTCATAGGAAGCTTTGATCTCTTGTAACCATTGTGGAACTGGCATCGAAATTGCAGCAAAAAACAACTGATTGCAGTCTCCCCCGTGCCCTGTAAACTGTGGACAAGAAGGGCTATCATATTGGCGTGATAATCCATCAGCAACTCTGTTTTCTTTCCCTGGTTTGTACTCAATATGGAAGTCATACCCAATCAATTTAGTGAGCCATTTCTGTTGTGCCACGATGTGAACCTTTTGTTCCCACAAGTATTTCAAACTAGCATGATCTGTTTTGACAATGAACTTATGTCCCAGTAAATAATGGCGCCACTTTTGAATGGATAAAATCAAAGCCAACATTTCCTTTTCATATGTAGACATAAGACGATTTCTGCCATGAAGAACTTTGCTGAAATATGCTATAGGTCTGCCTTCTTGCATCAACACAGCACCTAATCCCATGCCACTCGCATCACATTCGACCACAAAAGGTATTGAAAAGTTAGGGAGAGCTAAGAGTGGAGCATTCGTCAAGGCTGCCTTCAGATCATTAAATGCTTTTTCTGCCATGGCATCCCAAACATAAGCATCTCGTTTCAAGAGATCATTAAGTGGAGCAGCTAGACTAGCATAACCTTTGATGAACTTTCTGTAATAACCTGCCAAGC
>JAURVB010005681.1:0-11386 GCA_033002965.1 Piper betle
ATGGCACCAGTACAGAGATTCCAGCAAGGAGATAAGGAGAAGGAGATCATCACTATTGTTCCTGAAGGAGAAGGATCTATCATCTGATTTGCTTATTAAAAAAGGGTAATAAGGTTATTTTCTGTGTTGATTGCTGGAAGATTCTAACTCCTATCCTCAAACCCGAACAAAGGAGGGTCGGCATTAGGAATAGCGCCCGGCCATCAAACTTCTGCCAATTATAATTACATGACTCTTAATTTTGGATTTATAGCCCCCTGCACTTCTAGGTTTCTGGTGAAAAAGAAGAAAATTATTGGAAAATTCTACCATTTTGCAAGTGATTTATCCGGTAACACAGAACTGTTACAGGTGAAGCTGAAATGAAATGATGTACCCGAGAATATTGAAATGAAATACACAGTGACTCTTGGAGACCATCTTCTCTGCTCAGAGCTCAGCTTCATTAACGAGGAATCTTTTCCTGTTCATGTGATGGGCACTTTTGTGAGTCATTTGACAGTGAGCACACCTGATGCAACTTATGCTGTTGGACTGCAAGGCTCAAATTACTTTGGAAAGCCACCTTTTATGTCAGAGTTTAGTATCATTCCTCCAGGTTTCAGTTTGAGGGATTCACCAAACTTGAAACAGTCATGGAGTCAAATGGCACCGGATGGCCTGATGTCCAGACGGAGCCAGTGTGGTATAGAAAATATAGATATAAAGATGATAAGATGATTGAAGGGGAATTATGTGGAGAAGAAGAAGATGACTATTCCCATATGACAGAAAAGACGAGCAGGGTCTATACCAGCACTCCTAAGAAGTTCACGATCATTGACAGGGTAAGGTACCTTTTGTTTCTCTTCCATTGCAAATAACCACTACCATTTTGCAAACTTCACTTAATCTTTAAGTTCAATAAAAATCTATCATGGTCATTGATTTTTAGCTCATGCTATACCATTGATATAATGCATACATATTTGATCTAAATTTATAGAAGGGCTAGGTTGAGCAGGGCTTATTGCAAGTTTGCTTAACGAGATCAATTATTTTAATTCATCTGGTAATGTCACTGGACTATGACAATTGCGTCATTACCTACTTCAATGAAGTAAATCACTAGGAAATTAGAAGTAAATGGTTCAATAACATTTCTGAATTAGGCTTTCATTCTTACAGCAGCAAGGAAAGCACCACCTCGTATTCCTACCAGTGATTAAATTTTTTTTAAAAAAATCTTCTTATTTAAATTTTTTGTGCTACTTGTCAAACAGGGCGGAAGAAATTCAGTGATAGTGTGGAGGAAATGTTTCGACATGTATATTTTCAGCCCTGGCTCCAACTATGAATGGTATGTAAAATATGCATATGTGTACGTATTGGACCATCAACACTTTTGAAGGCAGTAGTCTTGGGCCTCAAACAGTCATGGTCAGGCTTCCAGTGCCTTCACAATCCAAATAACTAAACTTGCAACAAATGACAATCAAAGTTGCGCTTCAAACATGTCAGATGTGTCTTTACACAATTACAGATAAGATGTTCTAACAAGAGTTGATAGGAAAACTACCTGTTACCATACATCATCATACTGTAAATGGACAACACAAGCAAACAAATGAAGTCTAGCAGTTTTATGTTTACAGACAAGATTGAAAATCATGTTGGGTAAGCATCAAATATTTCTTCATCAATCTCCAATCCCAATTTGATGGCAGCAAAAAACAAACAAAGAACAATTCCTAGGACCACAATTCCTTTTCTAAAAGCTGTAGATTGGCATGCTTTCTCCTCTGTGCTTGCAACAACTTTTAACTGATTACAAGGATTTTGAGCAGCGTCCTGCACTGATGATGATATATGTTGCAAGTTCTGTTCTTCAATTTGACCATCGTGTTTTATGTTAAAAACACATCCTCCATCGTCCTCGTTACATGACTTTTCATGTCCAAAACACATTGAGCTTGTACATCTACTTTCTGTCACTTTTTCACCGTGAAAATCAGGGCATTGAGTTGCTCGATTTAAAACAAAGTCAATTTGTCTCTTTGGTGTTGTGACCGTGTAGTTGTCATCCATGTTATTTCGTAAAAATACCCTCTGCCAAAACAAGAATATTGTCAAGTGTAAGCAAGGTATATATAACCAGAAAAGAAAATAACACAAATTCAAAGTTTAAAGCCGTTGTAAGTGCAATACAGAAAGCATTTTGGCCTCCTTCCCTCTTGGATTACTAGGAATATAATTTACTAAAATACGCATAGCAAATCAAAAGTTGTAGTTAATAATTTAGAAAGTAAAATTACTATATCAAATATGGCAGTTATCAAGCATAAACTGGTGTAGGTTCCTTGTGTTAGAGAATGATTATGTAAATCATACTGTAATACCTCTAGGTCAAACATATGTCAATATTATGGAGATCAATTAAATGAGGGGAAACATCACAGAATCATCTCCACTCTCATAATAATGAAATATACACCATTGAAACTTTTTTGGCATGTTAAATAGATCATATCGTAGTCAGCAACAAATCGTTGTTCATATGGATATATTGAATACCTCATCCGTTGCTTTGGAATAAAAAAAGAACCCTCATCCAAGAAATCGAGAAAACTACTTGTAGATAGATCACAAAAGGTAACCGCCATGGAGTCAGCTTACCTCTGGACTAGGTGTAGCACTTGCAACGTCAAGTGTACCAACCATTCTTGAACATCTGCTTGAACCCTCCCTCTCACCCTCACTTTCTTCCCCAACCTCTAAGTGCATTGGGCTGCCCTGTACTTTCGAGTACAGTCCATCTTCGGTTAATTCGTCTGCTCCACCATTACCTCCCCACAACTTCCTTCCTGAAGAACATCGGTATCCTATGTTGCAAGACCCCTGTACAGAAGGTATCGGCGAGTGTTCGAAGAGATGCAAGTCAGTAGCTGAATTGAGAGTGTACGATTGAGGGGTATCACAAGCAGGTGATCCATTTTTGTAGTTTTTGCCAGAAGCGCCACGAACCCAACAGAAGCTTTGATTTTGTCTGGAGGCTCTCTTACTAAAGTTTGATCGAGTTACAGAGCTGGAATCCTTCAGAAAACATATGCGTTTGGCTGTCCTCGACGCCTCAAAAGCAGATTTCCTGACACACTCCATTGGGTCCAAGCTGAATATCTCCATTACATCTAATATGTTCTCCACCTCAGTCGAAAAACTTCTTGAATCGATGCACTTCATTATGGAAACGATCATTTGGATGGATGTAAGTCGCTTGTGTAAATTGACCTCCAATGAGCTGCTCTCTAGTATTCGTATCCCTGACCGAATGATTGATCTTGCATATGCCTCAAGTAGCAGGCCATTACGATTGGCTAATGATATTGCCAACGCCATGTGAAAATTAGTCTGAGTTTCACTCCCTTCAAAGCACCGGCAACTTTCAGACAAACATCGTTCACCAACTCATTAGTGGCAAAGCTCCAATTTTCACAATCAACAAGTGCCTTCAAACAAAGAGCTGATCCGGAAGCAGCGCTTTCTGGAGAACCCATCAAAACATCAGAGAGAGGCTGACAAAGTGAACCTATTATCTCAGACTTCTCGTTTCCAGACATGGTCGGTTCAATACCATGTATTGCAACTGTGGATATCACTTTTGAGCAGGCCTGCTGAAGAGGGAATGACCCTGCACTTGAAATGAGGGTGTTAACAATAGTAGACATGATGTTTTCTATCTGGGGAACAATGTTGGCTCCATGAAGTCTGGCCAGTACTTCATACAATGAGATAGTGCACTCTGTGTTAGAGAAGTTGGGTTCTCTGTTTTGGTAGACTTGAGATATGAAACGAGGGATTGTCTGAGAGTCGAGACCTTCAACAAAAGGTTTCAATACTCTAATGGCAGAGCTGCAACTGTCGGCATCCTTTTCAAGAGTGTGAAGCTGTTGGCGCAGTAGTGGGCTAACACTTCTTCTACTCATCGCAAAATCTGAAAGCCAAGAAAAGTTAGAAAACTATATTCCTACAAATTTATGATTCAAGCACGAATGCTTTTAAAAGCATAGCTGTACATGGATCAACCAAAATTAAATGAGCACTACTTGAAGAAACTTTATTGTTTACTGAAAATTGTTTGGTAGAAGCTCGGTGAAAGTAACTAGTTACGTAATTTTCGGTATCAAGATCATGTTTTTCTTCTCCAACTAGTTCAAATTGTACATCGATCAGCTAAAATTAAACAAACCACGTCAAAGACATTCTATGTTTTCTGAAACTTCTCAGACGAAAGGTTGTTGTCAATAACTAGTCTTTGTTTCTTCCCGGACGGACGAATATGCAATTTGCAGAATCAAGATCATCTTTTTCAGTTCATGCAGATATCCCACATAGATGTTCATAAACTACAGCCGGAAGATGATCAATTTGAGGGATCGATGCAGACAACACCATTAAATTGGGTAAAAATAGACGACCCACATATCTTAACAAACAAAACTAGAACAAGAAATCGATCAAAGTCCCACAAAAAGAATACCGGAAGATTAAATGATCACAAAGCATTGAAGTTGAACGAGCAACCAATCCATTCCAAAATGTTATCACAGACAAGGAACGAGAGTAGAACCAGAAACCAATCAAGCACACAAAAACATCAAATAATTGGGTTGACAACTTATGCATCAAGCCTGAACAAAGAAACCAATCATCTCCAACGGAAAAAAGAATTACCATCGATCAAATTCATCTATCTACGGACAACCAAACGAATACAAACCATTCAAGAAACTCCCCATAAATCTCTTCCTCACACAAATCTGGATCGATAAGAAAAGAAAAACTTACAGTAAGAAGAGCAGTGAAACCCCCAAATCTTGTTGGACGCCTTCCTGCAACACCCACCCACAAACTCTCTAAGGCATCAAGATGCGGAGGCCGCGAGTGCTGGGAATCATGGCGACGCCTCCAAAGTTTTCGAACTCTCTTCCCGCGCAAAGAGCGCGCCATCCCGCCCTTTCCCATAAAACGTGGGCCCCACAAAACCGATCAGAAAACGGAAAGGAGTCGCAGGCCAGCAGGGCATGCCAATCACCAGGCCGAGCTTTCGGCCCGGCAAGCTAGCTTGGCTCGGTCCGGCCGGACTTGGAATGCTCGGCCAGGGGCAAAATTATATAAACTTCTTTTAAAACAATTTCCTCAATGATCTTTTCTATTAGATTTATCAAAAATTTTCACTCTTTAAATTTTACAAAAAGATATGGTTATGTCTCCGACTTTTGTATTATACTGGACAAGATGTTTGGACGTGCGTGGCCAATATTGGAATTATACTCCAATTATGTATACTTTCTTATTCAAAAATTATTAATTGTGTTATACAATTAATTAATTGATTAATGTTATAACTTATGTATATTAATTAATTGTCATCTATATTGAAAATTTTAATTCATCAATGACTAGAATTGGTAACTTTTATTTTTATTATGGGCATGAAAAAATAAGAAAATTTTAATTAATTTGTTATGTCTTCATACATAATTATGAAAAATATTATGGTTATTCAAACAAGGTAGGGAATCTAATTCGAGTCAAATTATATTTAATCCGCCTTCAAGTAACTAAAAATACATAAAAATCTAAATTAAATCTAAATTACCAGAGGTTAGGACATTCTACGGTGAAATGTCGAGACATGATGGAGAAGATCCAAGAGTTACTTGACAAAGGTAATTAAAGTACAAAACTTCAACCGCCAATGTGATGACAGTGAGCCACTCATCTTCACTAATGAGGTCTCAAAAGAGAATGGAAAAGCTAAATGAAGGAAAGAAAATGAGAAAATGTATGCCTCGATGGTTAAGGTCAAAGACATGGAAATGCCACCTGTTTCCACTAAAGAAGTGAAGAAAGGGTTCCCCACATCTCCAATGATGTATGAGTTTGAAGTTCAAACTGATCAAAAATAAGACTTTGCGAAGGAAAGGAGCTCGATAAAGAAAAGATAGAAAATCAGCTTATTGTTCAAACAACTTTGACTCAAAAAGAAGTTAAATTGAAAGACTCAATGCAATATGGAAAAACAAAACTTCGCCTGATTTGCAATTACGGTGGAAGGATAGCGATCCAAGGAAGGAAGAGGCATTACATTGGAGGACACACAGGACTTGTTTTAGTGGATCATGATTGTTCTTATTCAAGTCTTGTTACTCGAATCAAAAGTACATTTTCTACTAGCAGCCCTTTCATGATCAAGTGTCAGCTACCAGGTGAAAGCTTTAAGTACCCTATCACAATTGCTAGCAATGAAGACTTGACAAATATAATCGAAGAGCAAGAGGAGTTCAACACAAACACAAGATCAACTTCTGCCTTCATTTCTTTGTATTACCGAAGAAATCAAGATCACCATCCAACTCGACATTGGACAAGAAGTTGAGGGCGTCAATCAAAATTACTACTCCTGAAAGGTTTAAAGAGAAGCCAATAGTTCAACAAATAGTACAAGGCATCACAAAAGAACAAGGTCTCCTCCATATCATAGAAAGAAAAGAAGACATCATGAGACCTTCTTGCCAGAGAAGCTAGATGCTAAGAAAGAGAAGTCACAGCTGAGAGTAGAAACGAAATTGTCAATCCACCATTGCTACCCAAATCTAAAAGTAAAAGGAAAGAAATATCGATTTGGAGACCACAGTTGTCGAGCAAAGAAGTCACTCTCCTAAATCAAAATAATGGGTAGTTATCACACAGTGACTCAGAAGGGGTCATCCTAGCTTGAGAACAAAATATTATTCTCCTCAAAAAAAAGCAAAAAAGCTAAAAAGGAGAAAATGCAAAAAAAAGAAAAAAGAAAAAAGCAAACTATATTTTTTGCCGATTCTTCTTTCCAAGTTTGCGAAAAATCGGCAAGGGGGCTAATGTTTGTACATATTTATCCGAAAAATATTTATATTTATCTGGTTATGTGAATAATATTTATTCAATTATGTGACAATACTCAAGCCACTTACGTGGATGACTTCCTGCATGTTACAAGAGAATTAGTCATACAGTTCCAAAACTGCCGGAGAAAGAATTGCCAGAGGAAGAGGTAGACATTGTTCTACAGCCGTTAGAGGAAATCTCTCACTCAGGAATTATCCCAATTCTATAAAAGCCGGGTGTTATTACTGAAGCAGGGGGGCTCGGACGCTAAAGGAAAAGAATTTTGCCAGACAGAAGAAAAGCCGAGGGAGGAGCCCCTCACCGGAGATGCTCCGGTGACCCTCGCCAACACCCAATCGATCACTACCCCTGTCACGGCCATGAATCCTTGCCCAAGATCCAAACTTTCCACTTGCCAGAGCCACCGGTGAAGGAGTCATGTTGCTTTGAAGTGTTGCCGACGTGCTGTCCATGAGGGAGCCAAAGAAAGGTTCTGTTGTTCGCCAAAGTTTTGCCACTGGGTCATCGCGACGAAGAAGAAAGGTGGAGCTTTGAAGCAGTATCCCTGGAATCGAGATCCTTGCCGCCTTAAAGGTAGAGTCGCTGCCAAGTGCCGTTGCTGCTACCTACAGACGCGAAGCCAAGGAGTCCTCTTGGAGTCACGTTCCTAACTTGCTCCTTGCTATTAAGTCTGGCTTCCTCGACTACCACCGTGAAAAGAGAATGAAGTGTTGCTGCCGGAGTACATTGAAGCCTTGCCAGTTGATGTTTGCCCTTGCCAGGAAGTTCTGAGCCGCAAAATATCAGAGCCCACCGGAGCCCTGTACCATTCCCGCCGACAACGAAGAACAGGATAGCATCTTTGTTTTGCAGGTTCGGCGTCCAATTTTCCGGCGACTTTTCCGGACAACCTCGACCTTATTGGATCAGTACAAGACCATCTGCTTGGAGCTCAGAGTGCCCCCGACACAGCACCCCCAGAATTTCCGCCGGAGACTCCTGCCGTCGCCGGATTTCTGCCAGCAAGCTGCCGATTGGAAAAGGCAGAAAACAGAGCAGCGAAGGTCGGATTTCGCTAATTTTTTCCGACCAGTTCCGGTCGTTCCCGGCCCCGTCGTGAGGTTCAAAGTGAAGACGGAGAAGTGATCTACAAACCCAAACTGAGATCCGCCGGAGTTCGTCGCTAGAGTCCGCCGAAAAAAATCGGGAAGCGAGGAAGTTGCTGGCCGGAAAAGCAGAAAACAGAGCAGCGAAGGTCTGATTTCGCTAATTTTTCCGACCAACACCGGTCGTTCCCAGTGTCGCCGTGAGGTGAAACTTGAAGACGGAGGAGTGGTCTAGAAACCCAAGCGGAGATCCACCGGATTTCATCGCCGAGGTCGCTGGAAAAAAATTGAGAAGTGACCGATCGGAGCAGCGTAGCACAAAAAGTGCAGAAAAGTGTCTAACTTTCCGGCATCCGACCGACTGACCGGAGCCGCCGCTGACTGTCGGACCACCGCCAAGACCTTCACCATTCTGAGATCTACAGTTCTGGGCGAACTCCGCCACCATTCAGACTGCCAGAAAAGCCGCCGCCGGAGCCACCAAAAGCACCGCCGCATCACGCCGTAACCGGGTCTGTCGTGCCCATTTACTTCTGCCGCATCCGCAAGTTTGGCAGATCCGTGACCAGCCATTTACCCGCAGACCCGTGACCAGATCTAGACCGTGACTGTCATTTGTGACCGACCTGCAACCCGAATTGGAGCCGGTGTACAGTCCACTAACACTCCGAAAATAGATTTGAAGCGCACGTCCAGAGCATCGGAAGCCAACGTACGCCAAATCTTGGTCCGATCCCAGCATTTGTTTGGTTTGAACCAACTCCGGATGTACGCTGGTGGGATTATTTTAAAGATTTAAAAATGAAAAAGACAAACCATGGCATTGGAGTCAAAGATCTCAGGCGAATTGATTTACAAGGCGGCAAAAATTCACTGTTTTGTGTAACTTGTAAAAATCAAAGGAGAAATAGTGGATTGTGAGTACTAATCTCACCGTGGACTGACTTAGGGATTCAAGTTGAACCCTAAGGAACCACGTAAAAAATTTCCTGTGTGTCATTTCATCTGTTTGTAATATTTTCTATTTCCATCGCACTATCTCTTTGTGCGGCAAGGGCGCCTCGGTCCCACCGAACCTTCAAACCCGAATCACTCACAAGAACCGATTCGAGGGGGCGGACGATCCCGCGCCCGAACATATTTTTGGCGACTCCACTGGGGACCAGCTAGAAGGTAGCAGTGTCGTTTGAAGATTTGTGCGAATAAGGAGGAATGGCACCGGAGACAAGGAATGCGGCACGACAAAGAAGTGGTAATGAGGATAATTCATCCACATCAACTGAAGGTGGGCAACAATTTGAATTAAACATGGAAGCAAGTCAGCACATAGCGGGAAATGTGCGCGAAAGAATACAACAGCTCGAAGCAGTGTTGAATGAAGGAAATGAAGGAGGAATTACTCCAAGAAGAAGCATGTTGACCCGAGATGATCAAAGTCCAAGAAGCAATGAAGAGGTAAACCAACCATTAGAAGCCGAACAAGTGCTTTTGACAGCAACAAATCAGCTAAGTGGAGGACAAGTACTGAATCAAGCAATTGAAGAAAGATTCCGCCAAAGTGAAGAGCGGATGCAACGAATTGAGGATATGATACAACAAGTGCTCGCCCAAATGCAACGGGCTAGTGCTGCAAACGGGAGCTCGTCAAGAAGAGAAGACGACCATCCCACACAATGTCCAACAATGGACCAACCCCTCGAGGCTAGACAGATGTCTTCAACCTCTGAAAATCCAATTGTATCTACCTCACTCCCAGCTACTGGCACAACATTGAGGGATCAAGCTAACATCCCTCACGAAATCAACAATTTGTTTCTCATTTCAAGTACTGAGTCCACCCACCTAACATCTACAACTTCAACTTCGTTGCCCGAACAGATTTGGATGCAACACTATCCCACTATGCAACCGATTCGGACTGAACATAGTTTACTTCCTCACTCAACATGGTTTCCACAACCACCGTATTACCAACCGCCATACCCATACCAGTGGTATAATCCTGCATGCTCCCAACAACTATCTTCTATGGTGTTTCCACCATCAATCACCACCACGGTACCCATCCCAACGGTACCATCAGCAATGCCAATAAGTCAAATGTCAGTTCCTATTACAGATTTACCAGCAAGTCAGCCACAAGCCCAATTGCAAACCATGTCAGTAGCACCAATGTCAGACCTTTGTTATGAAGAGTTGAAAGCAGAAATGGATGCACAAGCCGCACTTATCACTGCATTGATTGGAAAGAAAGATAAAGAATCAACTGAAGTGACAAAGCGTCTTCAACCTTTAGCTGATGAAGTCTACACAGAGGTTTTTCCTGAGAAGTACAAGTGCCCAACCTTTACGAAGTTTGATGGAGATGGCAACCCTAAAGATCACATCACAATCTTCGAGATTGAGTGCGGAACAATCTCGACAAATGAAAAGTTAAAGTTACAACAATTCCCAGCTTCTCTCAATGGTAATGCACTTAGATGGTTCAATAATCGCCCACCTAGATCAATCAGATCATGGGAGGAACTCATCAAGCAATTCACAGCTCATTTTCAGTCAATCGATATCCCGATAAAGATTGAGCATTTAAGGCAATGTCAGAGAAAACAAGGTGAAGAATTTGCTACATATGTAAAAAGATTCAGAAGCCTTTCATCCCAAATGAAAGAGACTCCAGAGATCAAGGAGCTTGTAAAGATTTGTGCGATGAATGCTGGATCTGTAGCTTGGTTCCTGAGTGCTGCACAATGCAACATGTGAGATCCCTCAACTTAGTCTCACATCTAATACCTACTAGGAGAAGATCCTGTTTATAAGTGGGAATGGACTATAGATCTTTAACTTCCAGGATACCCATTTTAAAGAAATGACTTAGGCCTATTATGTTGCACTTTGGGCTGGGTCGTTACGAATGGTATCAGAGCCGACCTGGTTCCGTGTTAGATGGTGGGATGGATTAGGGACGTTGGCTAGCTTCTGATCCACGAACCAAGGTTCTTGTTTTGAGGACTAACAACAGTTCCAAGACTGAAAGGTTGGCAGCTGAGCCTGTTGGATGTAGACTTAAAGAACGATGAGTTGAACTGCTGTGAAGACGAAATAAGCATTTAGGGACAAGAATTTCTAAGGTGAATTGGTGTGAAGATCCTCAACGGTCCCACATCTGTCTTCTCTTGGAGAAAAATCACGTTTATGAAGGTGGGAATGGACTATGGATATTTAACAGAATTTGCCATTGCAAAAAGCAAACAACCCATTCGTTACCTTTGAGTGGATTAGTTTCTTTACATTGAGGCTTTCTTTGAAGGATTATTAATATGTGGGGAACTCAGCAATTACGCTTCAACAAAGAATAAAGAACGTCAGCAATGAAA
>JAURVB010005682.1:0-36444 GCA_033002965.1 Piper betle
CCAATTGTAAAACCCGTGACTCGAGTCAGAGTTTTATGGGAGCGAACCAGTCGGTTCAACCGTCGGTTCGAGTCAAGTCAGCTTCATGGACCACGAGCTGAGTTGAGGCCAACTGTGAGTTATGAACGATGAGGGTCATGTATGCTCAAGTATACGATTATAACATCAAAAAGATGATGAAAAATGGGTTATCAAGTATATGGAGGTATACAGTATTGATTGTTATTTTTATTTGATAGTAGAATATTTTTAGGGTCATTCGACGCGATATAGGTGAGTTTGTGTGACACCCCGTATCGGCTCACCCGTGAACTGACCCGGAAATGTCACCGGCGACCGAACCGTTCGCTAATCTACTAGATTCGATTAAGCCTACCCGGATATGCCTTCTGCGTCTCAAGATGGAGATGCAAACATGAAATGCATGGATGGGAACAATTGGGTTCTAACGGAGTCCTACATGCATGCCATGACGTGTAAGCAAAGACAAGACAAAACAATAAATGAGAAACCAAAAGAAAATATATAGTACTACAGAAAAATGGACAGAGTTTCCCCAAAAGTGCAATAGGGGCCAACCTGTCCACAATAAGGGTATATAAATATTTTATGAAAATACGATAACACATAACAATCTACCATGGCATTCAATCATTATCTCATTCGTTTTCACCTGAACCGAGTCTAAACTCCAAGGCTCCCTACTCATTCACATTGATCTGTTCGTTTCATAACAAGTAATTCATCAAGCAAACACATTGAAATTATCATTCACGTAGCGATAACACACCATCATTATAGATTACACGCGGCAAGTACATGTGTGCGTGGTTCCGTGCTGCTCCTCCACAGTCCAGACAGCTTTCATCGCTCGCATTCCTCACCTACATAAATATAGAAAAACAGTCAATAACGAGTGTTACCAGCCCGGAAAATAACTAATATCAATCTGGCACAGGAGAGCAAACTCTCCTGTTGAATGAAAACCATATACTTCCTCAAGAACTCTTATCAGGGCACATAAGGGAGCCGTTTACAGCAGGCCGTTTAACTCGTCCTGCACATGATAAATCAAATACACAATAGAATAGCGTAAATCAGAGAACGAGTCCTAAACGAACCTGGTAGAAGCTCCAAACGGGTCCATGCACCTAGGTGGCAAGCTCGTACACCGTACCTACACAATCAAGCTAAAAGCTAACGCCCGCATGATGAATCACACATCCTATAACATGCACACACAATCAACACAATCACGCATCAATCATCACACATTCATCCTAAGTCAATTCTAGTGAGTTTTCAATCTACGTCTCATGAAATCAGGGTAGTTAATTAGTTCACCTAATTAATTCCTTACTTTTCCATTTGAACACTTATCAATCAACCAATTTCATATTTTTTATTAAATTACACACAAACATACAGACATGTCAAAAATACGAAAATTCATCTAATTATCTAGTCTAGCATGCTTCCCTAATAATTATAAAATTTAAGAATTTATGTCAGAGTAATTTATACCTCTCGTCGTCGAAAATTGGCGACGGCTAGGGTTTCCGTTTTGTGGCTCGAAACTCGAATTCGGCACCTAGCAGTGTCTGAAGTCCGATTGGATTCGACCGGGTGTGTTCGGCGGATGATCCGGCGAATTTCCCACGAATCCAATTTTTGTGCAGTTTCGGCGGTTTTCCCGCGAGTGTTGGCGGTTTTCCAGTGGTTTTCCGACGATGATTCTGGAAGGGGCAATCAGGGGGTCTATCGGCACCAGCTCGACGAGCTTGGTCTGATGGGGGGTGTCAAACAGGGTAGCCGGGGTGGTGATGGCTGTCGGCGGCGGCGTCGAAAACGGGCGGGGACGGCGGCGTGCTCCGAACGGGGCTACGGCCGGACTCGACGGCGGTCAGAATGATGGGGGAAACGTCGGCGACGACGAGAGGGTGAGACTGGAGGTGGCAGTGACCAAACGGCAGTGGAATCCGGCTCGGAGTGGTGATGGCCGAGGCGGCTTCGTGGCATGGCAGCAGCACGCCGGGAGGCAATCGGTGGCCGGGGTGGGTCGTGGCGGCACGGCGACTGCACTGCGGGGTGGGGCGGCGTTGATCGGCGGCTATGTGGCATCGGCAGCGACCACAGTGGGCGGTGAGGTTTTGGGAGGGGAAAGTGTCGGGGAAAGGAGAAAAACACTACTAGTGGCAAACTCATAAATAAGTATTGACTTGATTCCTACTCGAATCAAAATAATAACTAGTTCGTAATAAATCCTTAAAAAATCTAGAAAAATATGGGAAAATCCCATAAAATAAAACAAACACAACAGCGTCCAAATGGCATGCTCTATAACTAATAACCCACCCGAATATAATCCAACGTGTCCTACGGCGTTATTCGGCCTAAAAATATTCTACGATCATATAAAAATAACAACTAATACTGCATACCTCTATATACTTGATAACCCATTTTTCATCATCTTTTTGATGTTATCATCATATACTTGAGCATACCTGACCCTCATCGCTCATAACTCACAGCTAGCTTCAACTCAGCTAGCGGTCCATGAAACTGACTCGACTCGAACCGACGGTTGAACCGACTAGTTCGCTCTCGTAAAACTCTGACTCGAGTCACAGGTTTTACAGTTTGGGTGGGTTATTAGTTATAGAACATATCATTTGGATGTTGCTATGATCGTTTGATTTTACGGGATTTTTCCCATATTTTTCTAGATTTTTTTAGAATTCATTACGAACTAGTTATTATTTTGACTCGAGTAGGAATCGAATAAATACTTATTTACGAGTTTGCCATTGAGGGTATTTTTCTCCCTCTCGACACCTACCCCCCCAAAACCCTCGCCGCCCACTGCTATGTTATGCCGACGCCGCACTACCGTCGTCGACGCCGCCCCGCCTTGCCGTGTCATCACCGTGCCGACACGACCAACCCCGGCCACCGTCTCGCCGCCACGATGCCGAAATCGCCCCACAAGCCGAGGCACTCTCCTTGCCGATTCGCCACCGTTCAGTCGCCGTTGCCGCCACTGTGACCACCAATCTCACCCTCTCGTCGTCGCCGACGTTTCCCCATCATCCTGACCGCCATCGAGGCCGGTCGTACCCCTGATCAGAGCACACCACCGCCGCCGCCCGTTTTCGACGTTGTCGCCGGCTACCCTATTTGACACCACCATCGGACCACACTCGTCGAGCTGGTGCAGATAGACCCCTGATTGACCCGTCCAGAATCATCGCCGAAAAACCGCCAGAACAACCAGAAAATTGGATTCGTGGGAAATTCGCCGGATCATCCACCAAACACACCTGGTCGAATCCGATCGGATTTCAGACGCCACTAGGTGCCGAATTCGAGTTTCGAGCCACGAAACAGAAACCCTAGCCGTCGCCGATTTTCGACGACGTGAGGTATAAATTACTCCGACATAAATTCTTAAAGTTTATAATTATTAGGGAAGCATGCTAGACTAGATAATTAGATGAATTTTAGTGTTTTTGACGTGTCTGTATGTTTGTGTGTAATTTAATAAGAATTATGAAATTGGTTGATTGATGAGTGTTCAAATAGAAAGTAAGGAATTAATTAGGTGAACTAATTAATTACCCTGATTTCCTGAGACGTAGATTGAAAACTCACTAGAATTGACTTAGGATGAATGTGTGATGATTGATGCGTGATTGTGTTGATTGTGTGTGCATGTTATAGGATGTGTGATTCATCATGCGGGCGTTAGCTTTTAGCTTGATTGTGTAGGTACGGTGTACGAGCTCACCGCCTAGGCGCGTGGACCCATTCGGAGCTTCTACCATATCCGTTTAGGACTCGTTCTCTGTTCTTACGCTACTCTATTGTGTATTTGATTTATTATGTGCAGGACGAGTTAAGTGGCATTTTATCGGATCCCACTTAACTCGGGCCATTTAGCCAACGGTTCTTTTTTCGGATTAATAACCCTCGAGGATGAGATCCCTCGAGTTTGTTTTCGAACTTCAGATCCAGCTCACGATGCCTTCGGGCCTATTGTATAAATCCCAACCCAGGCCTATATATATATAGTTTTTACGTTTTCGGTGAGAGATGGAATGAGGGTTACTGACAGCCACGCCTTCAGATAGGGCGTGTGCTCAGAAGAGCAGGCTCTGGAGCTGGGGAGAACCCACTTCGTTCCTGAAGGATCCGGACAACTCCACCTTTGAGTTCCTCAAATCCGGAAAAGTGTGGAGGTTTACGGGTACTGCAATGTAGTGCATGTTTAGACTTGTGGTTCAAAGGGTACTAAAGGCGACTGCCTGAGAGTGCTCAGCCTTTGTGCTCAAGGCCAGGAGTAATATGGAAGGTGTAGAGGGTGTAAAGGAATGAGATTTGATGCGAGAAGCGATAGAGAAACAGCCAAGGTATGAGAATGAGAAAGGGGGACGCTGTCGACCCGAGGGCGACGGCCTGACTGTAAACGGCTCCCTTATGTGCCCTGATGAGAGTTCTTGAGGAAGTATATGGTTTTCATTTAACAGGAGAGTTTGCTCTCTTGTGCCAAATTGATATTAGTTATTTTCTGGGCCGGTGACACTCGTTACTGACTGTTTTTCTATATTTATGTAGGTGAGGAATGCGAGCGATGAAAGCTGTCGGGACTGCGGAGGAGCAGCACAGAACCGCGCACACATGTACCTGTCGCGTGTAATCTATAATGATGGTGTGTTATCGCTACGTGAATGATAATTTCGATGTGTTTGCTTGATGAATTACTTGTTATGAAACGAACAGATCAATGTGAATGAGTAGGGAGCCTTGGAGTTCAGACTCGGCTTAGGTGAAAACGAATGAGATAATGATTGAATGCCATGGTAGATTGTTATGTGTTATCGTATTTTCATAAAATATTTATATACCCTTGTTGTGGACAGGTTGGCCCCTATTGCACTTTTAGGGAAACTCTGTTCGTTTTTCCGTAGTAGTATATATTTTCTTTTGGTTTCTTATTTATTGTTTTGTTTTGTCTTTGTTTGCACGTCATGGCATGCATGTAGGACTCCGTTAGAACCCAATTGTTCCCATTCATGCATTCATGTTTACAACTTTACATCTCCATCTTGAGACGCTGAGGGCAGATCCGGGTCGGCTTAACCGAATCTAGTAGATTAGTGAACGGTTCGGTCGCCAGTGACATTTTTGGGTCGGTTCACGGGTGAGCCGAAACAGGGTGTTACAACAATCTTTTCTTTATCCACACTAACTCCCTCACAAGAAATAACATGACCCATTTGGCAAATTATGGAAAAATCCTTCCTGGGCATTCTGTCGAACACGTTCCCTCCCAACTCTGGGTAGTTCTTGATGAGGTCTTCCACCGGAAGACATGGTTGGTGCTTCCATTCTGGGTAGTCGCTGCTGAAATTGACCCCTGAAGAGATCACCTGTTCTTCCTATTGGATATTTCTTTGATTGCCCTGCAAGTGATCATTTACATCCCCCCCACATGCAGGAACCCTAGCAAACGACGTCCCAAATCCCTCACGATTATCAAGAGTCATCCTATTCCCAACCCCTTCCATTCTTGATTACAATAACAAATCAAATTTACCAAACATATCAGCAATAGCAGTAATTAAATGATCCTGGACCTTCCTAATATGAGCTAATTCTTTAGGATTGGGTGTAGGATTTGTACCTCCCTCGCCCAGCTCTAGTACCAATCTGGTATGATCTTCTTCACTAGCTTCGGATAGGATCTCCTTCTCTGCTTTCCACTCTGTTTCGTGGGTGCCATGGCGATAACGATGAACTGAAATGGAAGACGAGGGCAATGGATCGAACGGAGACGAGGGAACAGGAGAGTGTCCTGCTTCCTCAATGTTCTTCCTAAAATCTCGGAAGAGAAATAACAAAACAAATGCAACTTTTATTTCAACCCATCGATCCCTTACAACACTTCTCGGCTCTGTTTTTATATCTAGCCTGCTCTGTTTCACCCGCCAACCTTTACATTCAAACATTGGTAATTACAATCATGCCCTCCCTCAATTCCCTACTGACTGTATTCATGCCTAGGACATAGTAATGTTTACACCTGAGGGATGCCCTAGGACTTGCACCGAATAACATTGTCCAAAAATTTGTTGTAATTATGGCTGTTAATTAAGGGGAGCTAATTTTACATTTTCAATCATTAATATATGTTTTTATTTGTTAGTATAATAATATGAATTAAGATTAGATAAAAAATATAGATTAATTAAAATTAGATGTTTAGATATTTTAACTTTTTCTTTCTTTCTTAGTCACTGATTATAATCAGAAATCTTTTTGATAACTGGTTTATCAATAGGGATATATATAATATTTCAATTACCATTAGTGTGCCAAAAGAACATTAACAAGATTCTAATTAACATTTACAATGCTTCTGCATCAAAGTTAATAAACTTGCTCTGAATTAAGCAAAATAAACCAAATCGAAAATTGGGTACCCAAAATAATGGTTTGGGTTTTGTTTTCACACAGAGATGGACACAATTACTAGGAGGTTAAAAGAATTCTAAAGATTATTTTTGATACCCTTCGCTTAAATAAGAGTTTGTTTTGGTTCAATTTTTAAACAAATAAATCCATCTAACCAAAGTAAATTAGATCGCAACTAATTAATGGTGAACCGCTAGAGAGCGTTGACTGGCGGTCAACTATTGCCAACGGGCTTGGTCTTGCTATTATTGCCAACCACTTTTGCCTTCGGCCAATTCCCCCATATTCAACTCAGTCGAAAATTTGCGAAAATAATTATTGATCTTTTTCTTATATGAATGTATATTGACTTTTATTGTTAAATTAAGAATTTAAGATCATGTTTGGATAAAAATTACGAGATTCAGCGAATTAAAATATAATAAAATTAAAATAATTTATTATATTCTGATAATTTTTTTTTATTTATTTAAACTTTATCTCTAAAACCAGATTTTAATGATTTATAAAATTACTAGCCAAGACGTCGTGTCATGCGTAATTTACACCACAGATAGATTTTAATTTTGTATATAAATTCTCATTAAATAATAATATATAATATAATAATTTAATATTTTAAATATAAATTATAATTGACTTTAAACATAAATTTAAATTAAATGAGAATATATATTATAATAATTTAATTTTTTAAATAATTATGCTATATTTCTTTTCAATACAAGTAGACTCTAAGGTTAGACGGGTTCTAACCTACGATCCTCTGTAAGAGAGAAGTGTTATTATTATTATTATTTATATAAAAAATTAAAAACTAAAGTTCGTCGGATTCAAACTCGTCGTCTTTAGCAATGAGATATATTTTTATTATTTTTATTTATATTTTAGTTAGTTAAATCTTTTGTGTAATCACGAGCTAATATTTCTCGTTTATTAACAACGATAAAATTAATAAAGAGTAAATAAGTGGCGATTGGCACAGATATTACTTTTTAATTGAATTGAAAGCCATGGGGATTAATGGGATATCGTATCCATCTCTTTGGAGAGGCCCAGGTTCGCTATTACGACTTCCTTTTCCTCCTCTTTTTATCTTTCTTCGTCGTCTTCTTCCCTGGTCCGGGCCGCCGTCGTCCACTGTCCACCTCTTGACACCTGCTCCCCCTCTCATCTCACAAGTGGGCGTCTTGCTTCTTTTGCAATCCAAAGCATTCCATTTTTTTATCTGTTATTATTTGAGTAAAAATGGCTGCTTTTGCTGAGTTGTTTTGCAGCTTGAGGCTTGGATTCCAAATGCAGTCTTTGAGGAGCCATTATTTGTGTTCTGGGGAGGTGGCCTTTGGCTCTCCTTTGCTCAACAGGCCTGCTTGCCGCAAGGGGTAGTTTCTTTTCCTTTTCTTTTTCTTTTTTCTTTTTTTAATGGCTGTACATGCTATAGCAGCGTAGGAAAATGGATGATCTATGCACGAGTAGAAGCCTTTTCTAGGAATGATACGTTGAGCTGGAAATTTTGCGTCTTTTTTTAAATAGATTGGGATCTATCTGATCAGGGTTGCTGGGTGTGTATGATGATCGTTGGCTTGCCTAGTTATCTATTGGAGATGGTTTTCTTGTTTTTGGACTGTGTTGATACCTTATCAGTCCAGTTATAGTGATCTTTAGAAGGGACGAATCTAAATTTAGGTGTTGTAAGACTAAGTATGGTGATCTTTGCTTTGGAAAATTAAAAAGTATGATGATATTTTACGCTAATTGAGAACTCTAGCCAACCTGCGCGTATCGTCCTGTGGGTCAGCAGATTTTTGCACTCCAATATCCTTCCCCTCTGTAAGTGATCTTAAATTTGATGTTCTGTACATTGCTTAGTATAAACATGCTCGAGAAGCCCTTGATTATTTTTTGGCTATGTGGCTGAGAGGTGGCAGTTGCAGCTCACAACTCATCAGAGTGGCGACAAAACTAGCCTAGTAGCACTAAGTACCTTGTGTATCATTTATATAGTGGCACAACATTATTAGTTATAGCCCTAGGAAACCAGGGGTGATTATATTAATGAAAGGTCAGCTACGTGGCAATGCTACACACACCAATATTCCAGATGGAAAACGCATGTTGAATATTGGTATTTTTTGACATGCATATAATAACATTAGTGGCAAACATATACGATGTTATTTTAAAAGTATTCTGTTGCGCATTGAAAATTTTAATTAGCATCATTCTCGCCTAGTTATCTGTTCTATTAATTCAAAGCATTCCTAGTTTTTATTGTTCATTCTTTAAGTAAAGACGCATCTAATTAATATCCATATTGATAGGTAATTCACTAATTGCATCAATTCTTACAAAATTTCCTGCCTGTTCGTTAGATGATTAATGTGCAAGGTTCTTATATTTCTCATTAGCTAACATATCTGACATTTATTTGATTTGTTGCTGTTGGGAAATATATCTTCCTTCACTGCCGCCTCAAGAATATTTATGTAGGTTCTTCTTCTCGTTTCACCTAATCCCAGGCTAGGATCATGGAATTGTTAGGTTATATTGGTTAGCCATGTATTTCATTAAATTTAGTATTGTTTGTTGCTTAACCAACCAGATTGATACTTCGATGAAATATATGGTATAACCAATTTAACTGTTGTTTATACCATATATTTCATTGAAGTATCAATCTGGTTGGTTGAGCAACAAACATAGTTACATTCAAAATTTAGTCAAATCCCAGTCAATTGAGTTATTTTCTCCCTCCAATTCAACCTGTGGCTGTGAAAGTAATTTGCATCTAGGCATACGTCCATGTAAGTTTATATAACTTTCTCGAACTTTTAATGTTGGCAAAAGCCCCGAGCGATATTTTTGGATCCAAAGAAAATAGTGGTTATTTGCAATGATAGTCTTACTTCATTATTAACATTACTCCAATTATAAAAAAATGGTAATTATTCGTTATAAAAGTCTTTCGTTATCATTAATGTTACTCCATTTTCAATATAAAACATTGCTAAATAAGATCAATATCTTTTCAAGTAATTGCTTTGGGGAGTGGTGTTTGAACTGCATGTTATTTTATTGAACTGCCTCTCTAACTAGTATATAGGATGGTTTTGTTTCACACATACTTTGTTTTTTTGGCAAAAATCTTATTCATGTCTATTTAAATTAGTGTTATATCATAATATCGTTTTCAACTTGTTCCGGTTTTTGCTGCTATTTAAGAAATTTGTAGAAATCTGATGCTGTGATATATTTCTGTTTTACTTGATTTTTTAGTCATTTTTAGTAACTTCTACTTTTCTCTTATGACCCAGGAATAATGTGCGATGGAGACCTCCTCAAGCGGCCATTGTCCCTAATTTTCATCTTCCCATGATAAGCTACGAAATGAAGAACAGGTAAAAGAGTGGCTTTTGATTTGTTGAGTTACTAGGAGATAATGAGTCAAAAGTGTGGTTAATCATGTATAAGCCATTGCCGGTGACATTGATCTTCCAGTCTGCATCTAAATTCTCATGATACTTTGATTAATTCTTATGGATTACACTTTGTGAATCTTTTATGGGATATGCTATGTCTTAAGAGGCAAAGAGTATCATGTTCCTTGTATACCTACTTCGTACATTAATGTTTCTTGGATAAGATTTGTGGTTTTAAATGAATTTAGGGACAATTAGATGCTATCTTTGTTGACTATAAGATTGTTTAGACTTTTGCATAAGAATAGGGTCAGTGAGTTTGATATTACAATAAAAGAAATTGTTCATTATTTTGAAATCATTGCAGGACATCAGTTGAAGTCATTAAAAAACTGAGGTTAATTACTGCCATCAAGACACCCTATTTACCAGATGGGAGATTCGATCTTGAAGCGTATGATGCTTTGATAGGTATGCAAATTGTAAATGGCGTTGAAGGTGTCATAGTAGGAGGGACCACTGGCGAAGGACATTTAATGAGCTGGGATGAACACATTATGCTGATTGGGCACACAGTTAACTACTTTGGAGATTCAATCAAGGTGGTCGGAAACACAGGAAGTAACTCAACAAGGGAGGCAATACATGCAACTGAACAAGGTTTCGCCGTCGGCATGCATGCTGCTCTTCACATTAATCCCTATTATGGGAAAACCTCACTGCAAGGCTTGGTTTCTCATTTTGATACTATTCTGTCTATGGGTCCAACCATTATCTATAATGTGCCATCTCGGACGGCGCAGGATATACCTCCATCGGTAATTCACACATTAGCCGAAAATTCTAACTTGGCTGGCATCAAGGAATGCATGGGAAATAATCGAATTCAAGAGTATTCAGAGAAAGGGTTGGTGACCTGGAGTGGCAATGATGATCAGTGCCATGATGCTAGGTGGATGTTTGGGGCCACTGGAGTAATATCTGTTGTCAGCAACCTTGTCCCAGGGTTGATGAGGGAGCTCATGTTTGCTGGAATAAATTCACCTCTGAATGCAAAGCTAATGCCCCTGATTGAATGGCTGTTTTATGAGCCCAATCCAATCGGTCTCAACACTGCTTTGGCTCAGTTGGGAGTCGTGAGACCAATTTTTCGTTTGCCTTGTTATCCCTTCCTCTTGCCAAGAGGATAGAGTTCGTCAATATAGTGAAGACACTTGGCCGGGAGTATTTTGTAGGGGAAGAGGATGTTCGAGTTTTGGATGATGATGATTTTGTGTTAATTGCTCGGTATTAGAATCATAAACGTCTTTTTATGTTGAGGCTTAAAAATCTAGGGTTCTTGCTGTTGTGTTTGAGTTAATAACTCTTTTGCATGTGTTTGTTAGCAGCTGAATTTCCATAACATATTATCAGAATGTACTTTGAAAGCAAACAAAAGTGATTGTGCTCATAAATCGCTACTGTTCTACTATTTCTACAATGGCCTTGTAATATTGAATGTTCTGTTACCTTTTCATCATGGGTACATTGTTCGTGAGGAAAACAAATGATACTAAGATTTTTTTTAAAAAATCTTATAACAGCAAGTGTTGACTTTTATGCCATGCAACTATATTGCTGTTCCTTACCCGTCAGAATATTGATACTTATATATCAATATTGAAGTTAGATGGATTGAATGCCGGCTAAATTACAGTCTTCGCGCTTGCGAACTGATATTTCTCATGCTTTTAACAAAATTACAATTCATTGAAGAACTTCAAATCAAGAAGCTTATAAGCCAGGGAGAAAAGAAAGTGCCATACAAAGCATTATTACATTTGTATAATTTTTACACTACATATGTTTCAGCTTATAATATATGATCACACAAATAAAAACATTTTACTCCTTATTCTCTTACCATTAGAATAATAAGATATTCTAACAGGATAAATGATAAGATGACATAATCCTAAGATAGAAGTGATTAAAATACAGGTTGAATCTCAGAGATCTCGTGAGACAGCTTCCTCCTCAGCTCAGACAGCAGTGCCCTGTTCTCTTCCCCAAGAAGCAAAGCTTTTCTCCTCAACCTCTGGTTCTCCTCATTGATACAACAGTTCCGCAAGTAAAGTTTCAAATTCTGAAACTCGATATCCTTCCCTTGCTCTGCACCTCCACCATGAACCTTCCTGTACCACAACCACCACGATGGTCAATAACAATACCATTCATTCCATCACTTGGTAAATCAAACTAAAGTAAATATATGTATAGTATAAAAAAGTTAACAGCTCTTACTTATTAGATCGAACTCTAACTCTACATCTCCTCCTCCTCCATTTAGTCGAGTAACCAGGAGAAGATGATGAGTTCCATCTTGAGGCGCCCTCACACATTGCTCTACCTTCCTTCCGCACTACTTTCGTAGCAATTGGCCGCCATTGAGCTCCTACCCAAATGAGATATTTATAGGCAAAAACATAAAATGGAAGTTTTGGATGTGTACAAACACTCAAAGAGAGCTGGGTATTCTTGTCTTCTTCCTCTCATCCCTTCCTCTATTCTCACACCAAATGTTTGTTCAGTATCTATCTACCTCATTGTGTTGCTATCATTGTGGGATGGATGGAATACAATTGCATGTGTAGTGCATGGACGAGCTCAAGGAGCTGGTAGTCATGTCGGTAGGTATGATGATGAGGCCTTTGCTTCAATGGGTTTCCATTAGTTCAAAATCTCGTTGCTTTGAACCATTAATTAAATCCAAATTCTGAGATTTGTAGCTCAAGAGCTGTGTTTATTTGACTGTAATCAGATTTAGAGTTTCAAGGAAATGGATTGATCAAAGTCAGGGTTACTGCCACTAGCTCATGGCGTGGACCCAAGCATTCAAGTGGTCCTAGCCATCATTTACACAAGAGACAAAATTAAATGATTATTTCCATTCAAGACTTATACTACGGCTAAGAGCACGCTCTGTAGGAGCTCTTAAACTACGAGGGTGAGGTACAGACAGTAAAGTAGAGAAAGTTGAAGTGTTAAGTAATAATGGTTTATGGTATTAATATAAGATCTCCCCGTCAGTTAGTCATACAATTAATATTTATTAAGATAAATTTTAATTAATTAATAAAGATGCACTTGTAATCTTTAATTTTAATTATTTACCTTTAAAAAAATAATTAAGCCTATTAATCTATATTTAATTATTAAAAATAATATCAAAGTCAATTCGGAGGTGTATTAGATGATAGAGATTTGTTTAGATACTGAAGTACTAAATTTAATAAGTGATCTTTAATTTTAATTAATCACTTTTAAAAAAATAATTAGACTTATTAATTTGAACCGAGACTAGCTTATTATAAATAATATTAGAATCAATCTCAATTTGTATTAGATGATAAAAGTAAGTCAAACACATAAGTTTTTTTTTAATTACGGGGATATAATTTCCTTTAAATAGGTAAAATATAAGATCATCCAATTAAGTAGTCTCATATCTAAATAATACTTACCAAGATAAAATTAAATATATCAGTAGAGATGTGCTTATAATTTTTAAATTTAATTAATTTCTTTTAAAAATAATTATACTTATTAATTTGTACTTGGACGATTTTGTTACAATTAAGTTCTTATTTTTTCACTACCCGATACTCAAAACTATTGAGTTATTAAAATAGGATTACAAATGATAAACTTTTGATGCTCTAGGTTATAAATGATAAAATTTGTATGGTAGGATATCGCTATTGATGTCACCTTCTTCCTTTGTCCGAGGGGACCTTTGATGTTATCAAATTGCTGTGGATAATCTTTTAGTAAATAAATCCATTATTGCCTTGTTTTGTTGCTTTCTATTTTTTATTTAAATTGTTGGGATGGGAGAAAAGGTAGTAAAAAATTTGAAATCCTTACGTATAACGTATAGGTTCAACCAGATTTTAAAATTATATATAAAATTTTTATTAGATATTTAAAATATTTTCTATAATAATCACTATAAAATCTCATACTGATTAAAAATGTCGTAATTATATATTTAGAAAAATATTGATATAAAAAATAGGATACAAATTCTATGAAATCCTAAATTATATTAGATTTGTAGAGAAATACGATAATATCAGACCCATCGAAATGGCTAGTAAAATACAATATTTAGAATTATGATTTCATATCTTATTCTATTCGCAAACTTATATTTTTTTGTCATTTGAGATAGTAGAACTTCAACTCTTGCTTTAGTTACTTTTCTCTTCTTAAACTTCTTTTTTGAGGGGTCGTAATAGATGTCCCGAAATTTTATAAAAGAAATATAAAATCTGAAAATAGAAAATTTTCTTTGTATTTAGTTGTCCAAAAATTTATTTAAAAGAAATCTTATTTTTAGTTGAATAAATTTATGTAAAAATTTTACAAAATAAAATTTTATTATAAAAAACAAAAGAAATTGAGGGAATATTTAAAGAGGCATGCATGAGAAAAAAAATATTTTTATTTTATTTTCTTATAATTTAAATATACGAGAACATTTTTAAAAAATTTTATGCCATTTTATTTTATTATATTTTTATTTCCAATAAAAAATATTTTTTATTTATATTATTTTCGTGTCATCCAAACCGACCATAACAGAATTTCTCAACTTTTGTGCAAAGATCTGTGGCTGTATGGCAAATTTCCATATGCAAATGATAAATTGGCAAACAGTGATTTAGTGGGTTTTGTGGGATTGGAAGATGAATGACTCAGAAGGGCATATCCCCTGCTGCAAGGTCTCGCTTATCCCATTCACTCCATTACCCCTTTGAAACATACACACCATTTTTCTGGGCAGCTATGATATTATTCAGGAACGCAGATGGATGAGGACATACTGTGACTGAGAAGGAAATCATTACACTTGCTTATTTGTATTGTTTTTTCCTCTTTTCCAGCTGAATTTAAAGCTGGGTGATCTTGTATTTGATGGATTTAGGGCCGGTGCTCTTGGTGGGGAAATCAATGTATTTGGATTTTCCTTTGCCCCATTGATTTTCTGGGTCCTTGCAGTGGCTCACTAAAATGTCAAATATTCCCTTTATTAATTCCTTTGCCGCTTCATCACTCTTTAGAAACCCTCATTTATAAAAAAGACGGAAAGACTAATTTTATATCAGACTAAATGGAAGATTAGAACCGAGCAGGGAAAAATAAATAATACACTCATCACTCAAACCACAAACGGGCAGCCACAATTTTCATCAAAAATAGATAAATGAAAATAAAAATGCAGAATTAACTATAAAATCGTTTCTTTATTATTATTATTATTTGGAGAGAAAAAATCAATTTTGACAGCCAACAGGAAAATCAAACTAGGGACTGAGAAAATGTCGCTTATCCAACCGCAAAACATCATTCACTTCATTTTTGTACGCTACCAAAAAGGGAGGCTAGGTGACTGCTCTGCCTACTGCTTTGTGGTCCAAATCTTGAAATGGGGTTTCATTGTAAGATGTTTCTTCCATGCAGCCATTGATGTTTTTTTGCCTTTTTGAACCCAGAAAAGTGCAAGCAGCGGGTCAAGTCCTCTTTTGAGCACCTGCGCTTGGTCATTTGAGGAATTATGTATCAACGAGCTAACATTCCACCCAAGATTCTTAGCTCCATGCACTCTCAACACAAAGGAAGAAAACAGTCACCTGCGTGAACATCAATTACAACAATCTTATAAGCAATTTTTTCACAAATCGGTATTTCGCACCGGAGAATGTTTTTCTGTAAATAAATGCATGTTCGCCAAGTGATGTGTTTCAATAGAAGCACCTTTTAGAGGCACACGCATGGATGAAATATATTTTGGCCCACTTCGCCAACAATGGCACGGGCCATCCAAGACCTTTCAGATCAATACCAGACACTTTCGTTTCAATGCTCAGAGGTCGTTTGAATGATAAATCAGTAAAACCCTAATGCTCCGAGGTGATTGTAGTTATCCTCGCAGTTGATGTTTTGCTCATGATATGACACCCATCGATATAGAGGATGAAAACTGGTCCAGTCCCCATATGTTGCTACCTGGTTATCACCATGATGACCTGCAAAAATATGGGACTACCCAGACCGCAGAAAATCCTGTTCCTATACCAGGCAATCTCATTGTGACACAGTGCACCAACCAACCAATGTTCACATGGAATCATCTGCCTTGGAGACTGGCAGCACCACATAAAGAGACCACAATCCACAGATTCAAAGATTATATCAAGTGTGCTTTAAATAAGGCATCATATCATATTTGAGCACATCGGTTTTAATCACTACTAAAAATCATACTAAAACATTTATATTTCACCAATCAGTTGCCAATAGTTTTCATGTATGACATACAACGAATCACATAACCTTTGAGAACCAATGAAGATTTTGACAGAGAAAAAATCTTGAAAGAAAAAAACCAAATCTCAATAGCCGGATTATGATAATTATAGTGAAGAGGCCAAAGGCCTTTAGCAACGTCCTTTTCCATATAAATAAGCAAATATATAAATTTAGAGTTCATACACAAGAATCCCAAAAAGTGGGTGTCTTTTGATTTATAAAGACGATACAGCTTTCAATATATCCCAGGCGGTACCCTTGTGCCTTTATAGATGACATAAAAGGTTGTCGGCTGCTCAATAGGAGTCTTAACACTGAGCAGTGGATCAATTTAACATTCGTCTAACAAGCACCATAGAATCGTAGTCTAGCAGCCACCATAAAACAGAAACCATATTGCAGGCGTTCATTTGACAGTAGATTGTGTTAATGCATCCCAAGATATAATCCGCACTTCTTGAAAAACAAATGGAAAAACATTTAATTTTTCATAGACAGTCATGACTATGAATTAATGTAAATTATAATACCAAAAGACATTAGGATTTTCTTCTCAGAGAAATCACAAATAAAAGTAATGTAGAAGAAGCACTTGGTGATTCATAAATTTTACATACCTATACTTTGGAGCAAACTAAGTCTGTTGGCTAAAAGACTGTTTACAGCTTCTTGCAATGTCTTATAGTTTCTCTGAGGCTCCCAGAGTTGATTTGTAAATGCGAAAAGCAGCAATGAACATTGTAAAATTACCAAGAACAGTCAGTGCAGCTTGCAGAGCCACCAATATCTACAGCCGAAATAATGTCAGTTAACTTAAAAAGTAAGCTTGACATACAAAGTCAAGGGTAAAGGAAGACAGAAAATAGCATTAGCCATCAAGCTTAGTGCAATAGAAGCCATCAAAATTTAATAACAAAACACCCTTCTCAAAAGGCTAATCATTAAGTTCTGAAGAGGAGGCACTTGAATTATGAATAACTTCCAGAAGAATAGTAAACTGTGAACCCTGACAAGGATGAGGGGTGTTACTACAGATGGAATGGGATTGCAGTTGTGAAGAGATATTAAGCCTCACAGATGGATGGGAAAAACTGATAAAGAAAGGTCTCAGCAGTAAAATTAAAAAATTACCGAGATGCAAGAAGAAAAGGCTAAAACAGCAGCTGGTGAAACTCAATATCTAGGATATGATGGCTTGTAACAAATTTAAGCAACAATGACGCGGAAAAGAAGTCATAAGCTAGTAAAATGAAGGAAAGACATGTTAAAGATAAAGAGCATAACCATTGTAAGAAGTGAAAAGAATCTTCAGATACATTAATCGATAATGTTGAGGATCAGGATTACTGTTATGGCCCTTTTGGCTATTGCCTCAGGATCAAACAAAAAATTAGTAAAAAAGACTTCAAAAAATGCAGTTGTTGGATCAGATGGAATCCAGGGTTTGAACATAGGTAATGTTGGTTTGATTAAGTAAAGTCGATGAGCCATGCATAAAGTCAGGAAAGTAATTGATAGACTAAATACTGATAATGTTTCTACAAATATGAATAAAATTACTATCATAGTAAAAAGACTTCCATGTCAATTGCTTTTAGATAAAAAAATGATCATTTTCCAGACCTCTTCAAAAATGGCAAAGTGCCTAGAGATATCATTCAGCATACTTCAAAAAGGAAAAGAATTTAGAACTTACACGGAGATTATAAAAAATATGCGCATGTGAAACAGAAGAACAACTTGTGAAAGACATGAATTCCAATAATGATTTGTCTTTGTCAAAGGATTGTTTTAAGTATTTATCTTTTTCCAATGTTATTATTGAGTTTCCTCGAAAAAGAAAAATTTTCAGAGTTACATAAATTCAAAAGAAGGTGACTTGATGTATGCAATTAAAATTTATTTTGTGTGACGCTGTTACATACAATAAAAAGCAGTGTAAAATTATGAAAGATGCCTTCAAATGTAATAATTTTAAACATTAGCAGGAGCACATAGAAGCTAGTGAGTCGTGGCTTTAATCCAAAGAGAATGCAAGAAAGGCCAACTATTTGCCTGAAAATGAAGATTGCCATCAACATGATCCATTTGAATAATTGGATAAGCAATTTAGGCCAGGTGTGATACCCACCCATGAGATGATTGGAAGAAGCTTGAAATAGCAAGATGCTTCTTGATACTCCATGACAGGCACACTAAGATCAAACCAAGGAAATTCTATTAAGCTAGCTATATTTTATACACAAATATGATACAACCTAAATCAGTTTAGCAAAATTGTAATGATTCGAAGTTTCAAAATTTATCTATCTCCGCAGCTTCAATCACAGATAGAGCTAAGGTATAAAAAACTGACGCTTAGAATTTAGCAAATATTAAAACTTCCACAGAACCTTTCCGCCATAGTAGAAGCTAAGCAAACATCAAAGAGAAAATTTCTTCGGTCTAATGACATGATATGGTGTGCCACAGTCCATTACAGAGTTTTCTTATGAGTGTTATATATGAATTCAACTTTTTATTGGGATTTTCTTTGCATTCTATGGGGGCAGGAGTAAGTTTTGTAGTTTAGTTCTCCTTTAGATTTGCCTAAAATAGAAGCTACACCATGCATTGTATTAAGTATCATTTTGAAGATTCACTTAAGTATATCATGGTGTACTTTTATCCTCAACTTCTCCTCCCCTGATTTGTCTTCATATGTCCACTTTCATCTCAACCTTCATCATTTCAACGCTTTTCCTACTTAGTTCCACATCACTATATAAGCCGATTTCCTAAATGATTTGCCACAAAATAGCTTATGCAAGATTATAGTATTCACCATTTACTGAACTCGTTCATGCAAATCGAAATGCACAGCACAGCATTCATACTACATTATGGACTCAACTTACATCAAGAGATTCTGCATTGTAGAAAAAATGCCATGTGCAAGCACAAAATGCTCCACCAAGCAAAGGTACCTAGAACAATGAATGGTCAGACTTAGAATGTGATACGTAATGGGTAATTCTTTTTATGCATCTAGGAATCTATATCTGCTGTTGTAAGTGCCACACGCATACATTAACGTTGAGTCAGATACAACATTATGAATAGTTAATTGGGGACTAAGGAAAAAGAACTAAAAATAAAAATTAGCGAATTGTACAATCAGAGACGTTACCTACACCCCTTAAATTGAAAGCTACAAAATAAGCATTTCGCTAATGAAAGAATATAATGGACCAGTTCAGCACCATGAACACAAGAAAAAACAAGAAACAAGTGACATTACTGAGCATTACATCATATTCGAGGTAAGAGATACCGGTGCCAAAGATTTTAGCTAAAAGTCTAGTGTATCTTCTATGTTCCAACCTTAAGTCTGGGCATAGTTTATTATTCTAACGTTCAACTAAGATACACAATTGATTCGATCTTTCAATCAAAAACAAACGACCCATAACCCAAAGAACATGCTTTCTAGCTTCCTTGTTCATCCAATTCCTAAACCAATACAGAAGTGTAAAAGGAAAGCATATATGTTTGAGCTAGTTTACTCGCAAAGCAGACTGCTAACCATCACATTTTGATTTCTGTATGCAATTAGTTCAGAACACCTCACAAAAAAGTTCCAAAGAGTTAATAACCACCATGAAAATGAAACAGGGAAGAACGTAATACCATGCCCCAAGACATTCCCTTCCAGGACTCAAATCCAGACTGCTCACCGTACTGCCAAACCAAAGCCATGGCCGTAACCCTTCACCCAACAAAACACAACAAAGAAAACCAAATTCCATCATCACAACAAACAACAAAGCGCTACGAGAACCAGAAATCAAGCCATTTGTGCCAACGAGTTACCACTCAACCACACTGGAAACATGGATAGCCCAGGTCGGAAGGGACAGCGCATTCTCCGGCTCCCGCAACACCAGCTCCGAAGCGGCCGCGGTGGCGGCGCTCGGAAGCCACAAAAGCCCCGCGGCGAGAACGGAGGCGGCGGCGGCGGATCTGAGGGCACCCGATCGGTCGCTGAATTTGGCGGCGTCGCTGGTCTTTCCGCGAGGGCCCGAAAGAGGGGAGGAGGGAGTTCGCCGGAGTCTGTGGAGGGATGAGGCCGCGATAGGAAGCGCGGTGGCCATGGACGGCGCCGGAGTCGGAGAGGTCGCCGGCGACGACGGCGGATTTCTCGTCGGAGGTAGAATGGAGAAGGCGCGAGCCGATAACCCTCCGACTTTGGCGGGATGCTTTCTATTATTTATTTTTACTCCTCCATGGTTTGGAGGTGTTGCTCCCTTGGACCCTTGTTACCAACATATTTTGCAAATATAACCTCCTTGTTTGTGAAAGCGCTAATAGATTTCACTGTAATAATAATACAATGCTTTATTTAATTAGAATGATTCTTCAAATATATATTAAAAATTTTTTAATTGGCTTAAAAGAACTGCAAAATATATATTAAAAAATTCAAATAATTAAATCAATCTAGCAAAACTTAGAGGATTATAAAATACTTATTAGGCAAAATAAATAATAGGACGTATTTGAAAGCACATCTAATTATAGTTCTATAATATGTTCAATTTTTTATATTAATTTTATTTTACTTTTATTTTGCTAATTACTGAAAATACATCTTTCACATACAAGTATGTTTTATTATTTATTTTTTAAAGTGCAAAAAAAGGATGAAAGTATAGTCACGATCATTTAATTTTTTCTTAAAATTTACACTTCGTTTGTATTAAATAAAGCTTAAAACTTTCTTTCCAACATAAGTGATAGATACAGCTTAATTAAAAATACTTACATCTCCCCAAATTATGTTTACCATGCAATCTTTCGTAAACTCATTCTTTAGGGTTGTAAATACAAAGTTTCTCAAACAATAAGGGGTCACTCAAAATTTTAAAACCCCTCCCTCTTCTCCAAGGATCCTCCCTCACCTCCAAAATGCCGCCGCCGTCGCCGGCGCGCGGTCTTCTTCTCCGTCGGCCCACCGCCACTATCTCCGCCGCTCGCCGCCTTCCTCCGCAGTCGGATACGGCGGCGACTTCGGCGGCTTCGGCGGCCGATCCGTACGCGGAGATGAAGGAGGAGCCGATCGAGGTCCTCACCAAGCTATGGTTACGCTGCTTCGCCCACCCCGCTCGCCCCTTCCCCAACCTCACCGGCTTCCTCTCCAAGTTTGATATCTGGGTCCTCGCCTACCAGCGCTCCTCCGCCCACTTCACCGGCTCCTTCCCCGCGGCGCCCGCCGTCCCCTCCACCACCCTCCGCTCCCTCCTCTCCCTCCAGTCCTCCGTCCTCTCTTCCACCTTCCGGTGGTCCGACCGCGCCTCCCCGGTCCTCAAATCCCCCGCCGACCACCCCTCCCGCCACCCCCTCTCCCGTCGCCGCCTCGCCGCCCTCCTCGAATCCGACGAGCCGCTCTTCCAGGACCGCGTGGTGCAGGAGGTTCTTCTCTCCGTCCTCGAGCCCGTGTTCGAGGTTCGATTCTCGCCGCGATCGCACGCGTTCCGCCCTGGGCGGAATGCGCATACGGTGATTCGGATGATCAGGAGCAAATTTGCAGGGTACCTCTGGTTCATCAAGGGGGACTTGACGGGGATTTTTGAGCGATTAGATGTGAATTTGTTGATGGATTGTCTGAAGAAGGCGGTGAATGATAAGAAAGTTTTGAGCTTGATAAAATCAGCGGCGAGGGCGTCCGGCGTCCGGCGTCCCGAGGTTGAGGAGGGGAGGTCGGAGCTGGCCGAGAAGAGGTTGAGGAGGAGGAGGAAGATGAAGGGGAGCAGGAAGAAGGTGTTGAAAGCAAACGAGCCGAAGCCGGACCCTTATTGGTTGAGGACGTTTTTCGATTTCGCGCCGGAGGAAGCGGCCAAGGTTCCTTGTTATGGGGATTGTGGGATTCTGAGTCCATTGCTGGCCAATGTGTGCCTCAACGAGCTTGACCAGTGGATGGAAGGTAAAATTGTTGAGTTCTTTTGCCCTTCTAAATCTGATTCTATTTGGAAAGATTCAGTTTTTGATGGTTGTCATAATCCTGCTTGGCCTGAGTTTGTGCCCGCCAGTGGGAAGGAGAAAACTAGGAAGATGGATTACATTCGTTATGGTGGCCATATTTTGATTGGCATTCGCGGTCCTAGGGAGTCTGCTGTGGAGATTAGGAAAGAATTGATAGAGTTCTGTGATTGTAAATTCGGTTTGCGTTTAGATGGCACTAGTGTACAGATTGAGCATGTCAGTAGAGGGATCCAATTCTTGGATCATATAATTTGTAGAAGAGTTATATACCCGACTTTGAGGTACACTTCGACTGGAGGGTCTATTGTGAGTGAGAAAGGTGTGGGAACTCTGCTTTCTGTGACAGCAAGCTTAGAAAAGTGTATCAGACAATTTAGGAAGCTTAAGTTGGTGAAGGGTGATAAAGACCCTGAGCCACTTCCTTGCACTCCAATGCTTTATGCTGGGCAGGCCCATACGAATGCCCAGATGAACAAGTTTTTGGAGACCATGGCAGATTGGTACAGATATGCAGATAATCGCAAAAATGTTGTTGGATTTTGTGCTTATGTGATCAGAAGTTCTCTGGCGAAGCTGTATGCTGCTAGGTATAGATTGAAGTCTCGATCTAAAGTGTATAGGATTGCCTCTCGGGATTTAAGCAATCCACTAAGAGAGGTTACTAGAAATGACGCACCAGAATATTCTGATCTTCTGAGAATGGGGCTTGTTGATGTGATTGAGGGTGTTCAATTTTCTCGTATGTCAGCTATCCCTTCATGCGATTATACACCATTTCCAAGGAACTGGATTCCTGATCATGAAAGATTATTACAGGAATACACGAAGCTACAAAACCCTAAGTTTTTCTACGAGTTGTACAAAGGAGTAAAAAAGGAGGGGTTGAACATGCCTCAGGATGATATATCGAAAAGCGTGTGGAACTACAAGGTTTTTGGGGCTAGGGGTGACAGAATGCACGATAGTGGAAAGCAACTTGAAACATCTCAAGAAAGTTTTATTGATTGTGTTACTAAAGATGGTGGCTAGCTGACAGAAGTGGTCCTTGTAGTGCTGCATGACTATGGCTGCATTTCTGATTTTCTTTTCAGAGAAAAAAGTAGTATTTAATGTATTTAAATTTCTTGCTTATCAAGAGGAATGTTGACCAGAAACAATGGGCAAATCATGGATCTATATTATGCTCCACTAAAGGTAAGTTATTCTTTCGCACCTCTTTCGCTCATTTCATGCATGTTGCTAACAATTATGTTGAGTGATTATGAGTCGTCTTCAAAACATGAATGGGTTCCTTATCATTGGTGACATGAATGGATGGGCAAATAATTTTCTAGTGTTCATTTTTTCCTAATATTACATATAACCCTTCAATACCTTGATTGAAGTGATAGCGTTTTTTTTGGCTTAGGCACTACTATACAAGTAGCCCCAATTAACCATTACTTTTTTAACTGATTGCTTACATAAAGTGATCAGTTCTTAAGTCGTGTGCAATGTGCGGTCACTGACCTTATCTTTTGATTATTTCTCTTCACAATTTACGAACATCAATTAAATCTGGTCTTCCTGTGACCTAATAATATGTCATATTTATGAAATGTCTCTTTGGCGCGAATTTGTATGCCTGATATGAAATTTGTTGTTGTCTTTGTTTCAGTGGATGCTGCAATCTGCTTCGTGTTGGATTTTGTTGTATAATTCTATGATCAAATTGGCATTGAGTTACAGATTTGGATTATGAACAATAAAGAAACTACTACCTAATTATTCTATTTTGTTGGTATGGTGGTACTTGTCAACGGTCTGGATTTATTCCACCAAAAAATCATTTCATGAGGAATAAGGTTTCAGCTATTTAGATGTAGAAGTTGCATCCAAGCCACATTACATGAATATGGTGCCTGCGAAAAGCTAGGGAATAGGAACATTGAGCTTTCTTGAGGAGTGAGATGGTAAAGCTGCCTTCAACAGCGTATTGTTCAGGTCCCTTAGATCATTTGAAGAAGCTCCATTCTTGATGCTTATACCAGCTACTAACTCTTGGTGCAGGCACTGATTCTTCTCATTGCTCCTTGCACTGGTTTTGGCAGGAATTCTTGATTGGCCCGATGCCATGGTCGGAGATTACATATCATCTTGCTTGCACTAGTGATTATTGGCAATTTATTGAAAAATGGTCACCTTGTTTTATTTGCATTAGAGCAGTCAACTACAACTCGGGTATGATGATTTCCGGTGCGATCTCACGGATGATATCCATGACCTTTGTTAGACATGAAGCTGGTTTCTCCATCCTTAAGATGCTCATTTGAAGTTAACACTTAGCAGCAACCATCAACGCTTCATTTCTTTTGTCCTAAACACGTAAGCAGAGGTGTATGTATTATATGCATAATCCTTTGGAATCCGTAGGTGTAATAATGTAATTGCCTTATGGGGAAAAAGGAGTGTTACATAGTCTCTGAATGATGTATGTAGCTGGTTTCTTCTCCCCGTCTGATTGGACCTTGTGTAGATGAATATTGGTATAATCCCAAAAAATGTGACTCATTTTTAGGATTTGGTAGGTTTGTTCCCCTTTAATTTTAATATTTTATCGTATTATTAAGAGTGAACACCCGCTAGAAGGCTGAGAGCATGCCCTAGTAATCAGAATCTTGGTATTTTTAATTATCAGAAACTTCACCATTATCACATATCTGTCCCTCGACCAGACCTTAATTACACATTGGAATGCATCCGACCCGAGACCACGCAAACTGAATTAATATTCAATCCCATCTAAAAATGAATTTAAACCAATATCAAAGCTCCGAATACAGGAGCCTATCATTCCATGCCTTTAATTTTCCTCACAATGTTTGGGGGAAAAATTAAAAATGTAAACAGTAAAAAATATAGGGAAATAGGAAGGAGAGTGTGATTAAGCAGCACCCACCACATTAATCTACTTTCGTTAATGACTGATATTCACACTGTTTTATTCTATTCCCTATCTTCTTCCTTCCTTGTATTTTCATCCCACTCCCATTTGTCAACCAAACTCTTTATCCCCTCTCCTGCTTCACCCCAACCATGTTGATCTCCAAACTTCTTCTTCGTGGGCACACCCATCTACAATTACTCTTTCCATTGCCAACCCCTCGCCTCCCCAAGCCCCCTCCTGAACTCCTCCCATTGCTTGCTAACGCTAGTGCAAGTAACCATGGGCGGGTGGCCTCACTTCCCTTGTTGTCAAGTATCCACCTTTACACGCATTTATACATGTGATCGTCGTTTTTGTATATTTTTCTCTTGTTATTGGCTGCCATGTATTGCTTTGCTCGAAAGTTTGATTCTTTCTGGTGTTTCTCTTACAGTGGAGGCGCGTTTGGTTTCGTGTTCTAGATGTGCCCATGTGACCCCTGGACCCTTGGAGGACGCTTTTAGCTCTCACCAGGTGTTCTTTATGATTTATTTGTTGCAATTGGCGTTTGATTGAATTATCTTACCGTGCAGTCAAACACTTTTATAATTCTGAATTCTTGCTTTTATAAAGAGAAGTGGATCACTAAAGGCTTTGAATCGATTTCATAATTTGAATTATATTGGGAATTAGGCATCAATTTTTTGCGAATCATGTGAAACTAGAATTGTTTTAGCAGTAAATTTAACTTCTGATGATTAGAAGCATGATTACATGGTCAAAGAAAATGGTTCTTATGTTTATCGAGTGTAGTGTCTGAGTTGTTTTTATCAGTTTTAACTATGAATGTTTTATACTTATTTGCTATTATAGGCTGACTTGATCAATTCTTTGGTTCGGCCCTTTTCAATGATTTATTTGTTGCAATGGTAGTGTTTGGTTGACTTTTTTGGTATTTTACTTTTGAGTTTTGATACAGCATATACTTACTAGGCAGCTGCTAAATTTTGAAGAAAAAGTATATAATACTACCTTGATTCTGAGTTGCTTCTTTGTAACGAGAAAGGTTGATCAGTTGTGACTTCTACTTGATTTCATAATTTAAAGTATATTTACAATTCATCATTTGAATTTTTGCAAATCACGTGGACCTGGAATTGGTTAAGTGGTAAGTTTCATTGCTGAAAATTGGTTATAGTATCTGTTCTCCATTTATCATATTGTTTGGTTTCATTGTTTTTGTTAGTAAACAGGATTTATTTAAGTGTTTTACATTTGTTTTAGTCTACAAATCGCTACTACTGAGTAAAACAATCATTCACAACATTTATTGTTTTTGTTTTCTTCTATTTCAGGAGTTGAGCTCAAATAAGGTTGATATCATAAAAATTCTTCAGAATGCAAACTCTATTATTCCACACATTGTGCTTGCAAGCACACTTCTAGCTATGATCTTTCCTCCATCTTTGACGTGGTTCACAACCAGGTACTGAGCCATCTGATCTTGCTTGGTTTAAACTCTGTTACAGTTCTACTGATGCCTTTTTGACTTTTAAGATATACTTCTCTGCTACAGCTATTTGACAATAGTTGGTTCATGGAAATTTAAGGTATTATGCTCCAGCACTAGGATTTCTGATGTTTGCTGTTGGGCTTAACTCAAGCGGAAAAGATTTTTTGCTAGCAATCAAACAACCAGGCGCTATAACAGCTGGCTACAGTGGACAATTTATCATAAAACCCGCCCTGGGATACTTATTCGGTACCATTGCTGTCACAGGATTCAATCTTCCAGCTTCCATTGGTTAGTTCACAACTTTGGTGCTGATTCTGTAATTCTTGTTTGTCCATTTATTTAATGGAGAAATTAAGCCATCTGTGTTATCCAGGTGCTGGGATCATGTTAGTGTCTTGTGTGAGTGGTGCACAGCTTTCAAATTATGCTACCTTTCTCACAGATCCCCCAATGGCCCCTCTAAGCATAGTTATGACCTCACTTTCAACAGCAACAGCAGCCATTGTGACACCTCTATTATCATTGCTGCTGATTGGCAAAAGATTACCTGTTGATGTAAAGGGTATGATGTCCAGCATCGTTCAGATTGTTGTCATACCAATTGCGACGGGCCTCCTAATGAACAAGTAGGCTCTTTCTCTTTCATGCCCCTGGGAAGATAAAGTATTTTTTGGCTGAAAAAGAGTTTTTCATCTTTGATATATTACCAATTGATATGTTTCCTGTCATGAAATTACGGCTTTAGATAGTTGTCAATCTGTTTTAGCTCAAATTAAATGCTATCTTGTCCCTGCCAAATCAATATTCAGAACCATATTCTGGTTATGGGCAACCCAGAAAGAAATTTAAATCTTCCACAAAATAAATTTCAGCTTGTTCAGGTCTCATAGGAAATGTTGTGTGGTCACAGCTAGTTAACTGCGATTTACTTGAAAATGTGACTTTGAATGTTTAGTTTTATTTGCAGCTTCCTCATTTTAAAGTCTAAGTCTCCGTATATTTCACAAGATGAATATTGAAGGTTTTCTTTCCAATGCCAGGTTTTTTCCAAAAATATGTTCCGCAATACAGCCATTTCTTCCTCCACTTTCTGTGTTTGTAACAGCACTTTGCGTGGGATCACCACTAGCAATCAACATAGATGCTATCTTGTCTCCGTTTGGCATCACAATTCTTCTCTTAATTACCGGATTTCACCTGTCCGCTTTCATTGCTGGTTATTTACTGCCTGGTGTTGTCTTCCACAAGGCATCAGACGTGAAAGCCCTGCAAAGAACACTTTCCTTTGAAATGGGTTTAGATATTTTTTATTCAATAAAAAAAGAAAGTACAATTTCTTTTAAAAAAAACCCTGCTGATATGATTTTCATGTGCAGGAATGCAAAGTAGTCTTCTAGCTCTGGCTCTTGCTAATAAGTTTTTTCAAGATCCACTTGTTGGTGTTCCTCCAGCTATCTCAGTAAGTACAGATATCAAACTTCACCTTTCTGTTTGGAACTTTCGTCCTGCACAGTAGCTCACAATAAAACCATTGTTAAAAAATTTACTGCCTGCAGGTTGTAATCATGTCCTTGATGGGATTCAGCCTTGTGATGCTGTGGACAAGAAAAAGGAAAATGCTTGAATTTAATGATCGTAAAATTGTTTCAAAGGCTACTACAAATGTTGCCATTCATATTGACAATTTAGCTTAAACACATTTTGTAATATCTCCTGACTAGTTAGTCTCGTATTCATACTTAAGTTAAATACTAAATATTTACAAATTTTAATTTGAGTTAATCATTTTGAAGAGATATGTTAGGTCTATCATTCCACACCTAAAGGAATCTGTTTTTTTGTTAACAAAATAAACAGGGATTTTGCTGAAGCAAATTAGCATTGAGGATTGGAGTTACGAGGAGAGGATAGTGTCAAGCTTGTTGATAATCTTGTGTGCAATAAGAATTCAACGAAATGGACTTTTGTGCCAAATCCTGGTAATCAAAATGTACACAGGGGATTGAGCTAATAATGCAGTTAGCTTGAATGAAATCCTGACGCAATATATCGAAGAGATTTAGTTTGACAATCGCATGCAAGAGAGCGAAGCCAAGAAGGCTTGATAAAGCTCCTGACCTACTGTTAATCCACCAATTAGACCCATTTACAAAGAATTGAGGAAACCCTTGACTTTGGAAAACAGTGCGCAAACACTCCAGAAAGGAATTATGAAAACCACAGCTTGGAAAATCGTTCAACCCTGTACACTCCACCTACCGCCAGGAGAAAAAGAGAACATAATAGGAATCTACGTTATCTGTAGGCCTCCTTTATTTACATTGTGCTATACAATTTTTTTTCTTATTTTTCTGCAGGCCACTTTTATTGTAATTGTTGGGTGGCATCGTCATCCTCATTGTCCTCTACGTTCTTCTTATCATCATCACTGCTGCTACCACACCAACCTCTGTCTCATTATCTGATCCCGACTCCAGTTCATTCTCAGTCTTGACTGGGAATCGATCCTCCATGTCAGGAGCCACTATTTCAATCATTTGATTAAGTGCTCTGCGTTCGTGGTTCAAGTTAGGAGCAGCGGCAACCACAAGTGGATGAGTTTGACTACCAGCTGCCTGGACATCAGAGCGGCACAACAGTGTGCCCGCCTGTTCATTGCTGCCCCCAAGTTCATCATCGCTCCCAGGATATTCATTCTCTCCAACATGGTCAGATGCTGTGTTGACAGCCCAGCTTCCCGCAACCTCAGATGTCAACAGATCTGCTGTTTTGATGGAGCAAGCTTCAGCATCTTCCAAGTTTCTCAAACCCTCTCCCTCATTAGTACCCCGTCCATCTCTCTGATGCTCTCTGGCTTCTTGATCTTGAGCTTCATCATCACGCTGCATGATATCTCCACCTAAATTTTTGTTACAACACTTCCGCAAACTAAAATCACGTTTACAACGGCTGTTGTCATGGGCCTGGCTCTCGGATACGAGATCTCGCTCTGTGTCATTGAGATCTAAATTCCGGATAGGGTACACATCTATACCAAAGCCCTTAACTGAACAATCTGCATTATCCATCACCTGTGTATCACCATCTTCGTGACTTGGACAATTAAGATCCGCATTTACTACAGGACCTCCACATATGCCATCTCTTTCAAACCCACTAGCCCTAACCGAGCAGTCTGCTTTTATGCATTCCTTCTCCCCAGTATTACCATCTTCTTGACTTTTGCAGTTGAGATCTATAGTCATAACAGGCGCTTTACCGGCCCTATTCATGTCGGAAACAAATCCTCTAGCTGAAGGGTCTGGGTCTGCACTCGTGCATTCCATCTCCTGGGTGTCGCCATCTTCCTGGCTTTTGTGATCATAGTTGTGCTTTACAGTGGCACTACCATCATCATCACTATATGTCCCAGAACTACCTTGTAAATCATTTAAATTTGAAACAGCAGAGGTACCCCTGACAGTGTTCCCTCTCGGCTGAGAATCAGTTCTTTCTCTGCCCAAAGCACCATTTAGGTTCTCTTTAATTGTGTCAAGGTCTATGTCAACTGATGCTGTCTCACAATTTTCTCCATCTTCTAAGGCCTTCTGCATAGCCTTCAGCTGGTCCTGCTGCTTTGCAAACAAAGCAGCAATTTCCTCAGTTGTTGAATAAAATGCACGCAGTTGAGTTTCCCTGTCATTGGCATCATAAAATTAACTTCTATCACTGTAACACGCAAAATGCACTCTTAAATCTTTCAACAGATGTTTGTGTGTGTGTTGGTTGGGGTGGGAACGGGCAAGAACAAATAAAAAGAGAACACAAAGCTCACCGCAGGATAATCCTTTCCCGTGCACCTTGAAACCTTTGCTTCTCAATTGTGAGATCGCGTATTGCAGCAGAGATTTCAAGTTCAAGTGCTGAAACTTTAGCCCATGCTTCTTCCCGGGCTACCTGCTACCAACAATCATAAAAGACTCTCAGCTAAGTAGATGACCATTTAAATAATAACAAAAGGATAGTTTAGGGGTTAACAACATTATTATGCAGATTTATAAGTCCTAGCACGAGAACTGTACAGAGCATCCTTCTACCTTTTCACGTTCAACTTCCTTCCTCAGTTTTTTGGCTTGCATCTCCATTGTTTCCGCTTTCTGTGCAACAATCAAAACATTTTAGCTTTCTACAAAAAGGCAATGTGCAAAATTTGAATCTCACTGACATCAATTCTTACCTTCCTGGCATTTGCAGCAGCCAACTGTTCTACATGCAGCTGAGCTTCTAACTGCCGGACTCTCTTTTCAGACATCACAAGGCTCTCCCTAGTGTCTTCCTGTCATGAATATTAAGAATTTTCAACTAGCTAGAACAGAAGGTGCCATAACAAATTTATGACAAGATACTAATCCATTAATTTTACCAGCTTGGACCTCAATGTTTCCGCCAGGGCACGACCTTCTTTATCTGCTTCCTACAGCATTCACCCAAAAAAATATTAAATGTTGCTGTAGAGCAAATCATTCGATTACCTGATCTTCCAATATGCGGAAGAATAGCGGGTGGGATGAACACACTTAAAAATAGAACATAAAAACAATACAAACATATGACCTACCACTCATGAATACAATGACAACGAATTTCCTACTATGTTCTCATATAACAATATCCCGTTCTTCCATGTAGTGGATCCAATGTATAATATACCCAAGACTTCAGAAATATGTAGAAGATGTCCATGATAGATTATGTATTTTACACCTCTCATTCCCACCAGTGCAAGTGAAAGAATAATAAAACTTAATTCTGCTACTACTGCAATGCTCATTGATCAAACAACTTCATACACAAAACAAAAAAGGTGTAGCACTAACACACTAAGGTCAAACAATAAAGACATCAATCGAATGATTACCCCGAAATATTACCTCTCAAGTAGCTCAAAATTGTCAAAATAGTTTTTGTAGATTTTATGAGTCGTTACAAAGCATTCAATGAATTTAGGTTCCACTTTAACTGGAAAGAAGATGAAATTTGATCATATTATATTATAAGGTAAATTTTTTTAAATATATACCTGAAGTTTAGAAATGACTTCCTGAAATTCTTTCTGTTGCTTTAATGCGGCATCTGACTGTTTTTTAAGTTCTTCTTGAAGTTCTGATTTCATCTTCTCTAGCGCAGATTTAAGATCTTCCAACGCTTTCTCCCTTTCTTTCCTTCGTTGGCTCCGTTCTTCAGTTAACTGTGCTTCAAGTTCAGTGATAGTCGACTTCTGGCTACAAAAATTTCATTAAACAAATAAAAATAAAGTGATTTACACATTTAATGTGGTTGTAAACATTATATATCACTGATCATACACAAAGCACACACAAACAAAAAAGATAAAGTTCCATCTGCCTTATCAGTTTCAAAAATTCACATCATTTACCTGTTAATAATTTCATCTGCGTCCATGCGTGACTGGACAGATACAGTAAGCCTTTTATTCAGATCTTCCACTGCTTGTTGTCTTTCAATAGCAACTGCACTCAACTCATCAAATTCTTTTGTTTAATTTCCAGGCTACATTGTAGCTCCTTTGTTTGGTCAAGAAAGGAACTTGTTACAGTGTCTTTCAGCATTTTCAACTCCTACGGAATTCATGTCAGATGCACTATTAATAGAAGAATAAATGCATAATAATTTAATAAACATGTAAGACAGTTGTAACTTACTTGATCATGGCGAGTAACAGCAGCCAGATTTTTATTGCGCATTGTCTCAATTTCATGAACATGGGACTCTAATTGCTTCCTTAGCTCCTGCATACTCCAATTAGTTGAGATATCTTAGAAATACACACATGTATCCAATTGCCTCTTTAGACAAATAACTTCATAGCTTGAGTTCAATACAACGCAACTGAAAAATACCGTATTTGAGTGTTGAAGACTCCTAACATCATCGAGAGACACAGGACCCTCAGGGGCACCAATTCCAAGACCTTTCTGTCTCTTACTCTCAGGTCCAAAGTTATCTACAAAAAAATGCTCAGACATTGGATGGCACATGAGCAACTGGATGAGTTTAAGGAACCGAAAGACATAATACGCACAGCCGTTGTCTGCATACCTAGTTTTCGTTTCGGAGCTGTTTTATTCTCCAAGCTTGTGTTCTTAAACACTTCTCGATATACAAATGTGACAGCAACCTCTGATACCATTGATAAAGTAACATGAAGAAAAGAGAAGTGACTAGACAAAAGATAAAAACATAAATAATTAAAGAAATGAAAAAAAAAGGATCCAGACCACTGACCAACCTACATTAATTGTAAAAAAAAATCAGCATGCAATCCAATGCATGCGATTTATCTTCTAAGTGCATGCACACCACAAAACAAGAACTGCATTCAACAATTGATGAACGAAACTATGAATACTGCTTACCACGATGAGGAGGAGCAATAAAAGATACAATATCGCCATGCTGCATTCTCACTTCAGGCACATGTTTAGTTACTTTTTCCCAATTGAGAAATGTACCATTAGTGCTGCAAAAGTTTAAGAAAATTAGATAATGAAAGTGATACAACGAGAAATTACAGATGGGATCAATATGGTACCTATGATCTTTCAGAAAAATAGAAAAACCCGATGGAGTATCAGCATCTTCAGTCCTATATATTTTGCAATGCCTAGCACTTACAGCAAATCCATCAATGTGAAAGCGTGGATCGTCCACCAAACGACCAAAGCAATGTTCATCCCTATCTAGAATTATATTCATACCCTACATTGAAACCCCCAAAAGCTTAAGTTATACACTAAAAACGGAAACAAGTAATGGGCAAATATGGCAACAGCAATAAAAGGCTAATCACACATGATAGGCAATTAAGACGATTTGGACCTCATCCAAAATGACTAACCAGCCACTTAGGCAGCTCAAGTCTTAGTATTTATCAAGGTCCCCACTCATATTCATTTTGGACGTGGGACTATTCTTGAGAGCAATAACTATTAGTGCTCACTCACCATACGTGTTTAGTAATTACCGAACGGTCTAACCTTAGATCAATGTATTATATCACCATCAGTGTAAAAATGTCTGACATCTAGAGATTAGTCGCAACAAAAAACTAAAATATCAAAAGATGTCTATCTTGTAACTGCAAAACCACTTCGTTGTTCAAAAATGACAAGAAGAAGATTAGATTGGTTGAGAAGTCATAAGAAGTCGCCCTTCAATCAAGCAATGTACCACAAGAACTCGTCACGCATAACATACCTTCAACCACTACCAACATTCATTCAAGCTATATGAAACCATTTCCATGCCAAAAAATGCCAATTATGATAAAAAAAGACTGCAACATTTACCAACAATGTAGCAATACATCATCGGAAGAAAAGAAAAGAAGAACACACTATCAAGCACCACTCAAAGTGATAAAGATCGCATCTTGAGCCCTCAAATCGCAAGGCTTCGACGTGAGAGCATACCTGCGGCCGCTTCCGGGCGGTGCTGGAAATGGCGGTGAGGACGCCCCAGACTTCGGGGCCGAAGCTCTGCGGCGCCTGCTCGGCGATCTTCCTGGCGACGGAGATGATGAAGTCTTTGGGGGACGGCGGTGGCGCCGCCGCCTTCGCCGGCAAGTTCACCACGGGCGTATTGTTGCACTCCTCCGACGAGTCCGCACGGCCCTCGCCGTCGACACCGGCCTCCGCTTTCTCCGCTGTTTCCGGCGCCGCCGCCGTGTCGCTCCTCGCCATGGCTGCGTGCTGGAGGTGGGAGTCTACAAATGGGCCGGTGAGTAGCTTTCTTCACGGGCCTAAAGAAGTCGCAATGGGCCCGGCGCCCCCCAAATACCCATCATTAGGTTTATTGGGCTGTATAGTTTTACTAGGTCTTAATCAGTAATCCAGGGGTTACTATTTTATTTGTGTTAAATATTTTGATAAGCTCAAGTGGTTATGATCATGGTTACATAAATCGGAATTGGAATCGGAATCGGTCTAAATCGGACAGGAATCGGTTCAATTGAATCGGTCCAAATTAGTTTAATCGGTCATATATAATAATTTGACAATTCATAATATAAATATATTAAAATTAGGTATTGATGTTATTTTGATATTATTCTGTGTATTATAGTTTATGATATTTTTAAATATTTTTTAAGATTTTTTTAAAATTATTTAAAATTAATTATTATTTTTGACTCGAGTTAGACTCGAGTCAACTTTTAATTACGAGAATGCCACCGTCCGCTCTTTACCCCTGCCGCCGCCGACAGCCCGGTCTACGGCGAGTCTTGTGGCTGGTGCACTATCGGCCGGCCACATATTGGAGGCCCGATCGCGAGGACGGAGGCGATGTCGGTAGCCCGGTCAAAGGGCCAGTCGGCGGGGTGATTCGTCCGTTCACAGGGCCAAATCGGTCCAGCCACACGTTGGCGGCGACGTTGCGAGGTCGGAGGCGAAGTCGGCAGACCGGTCGGAGGCGAGCCCGGAGTTGGGGACGCACGGCGGAGGGCGAAAATGCGGCGACAGAGGGCGGACGAGCGGCGACGGAGCGGGGGGAGCGGGTTACGTTAGGGTTTTAAAATTAAAATTTCAATTTTACCCATGCTTAAATAATTTAATAAATATCATACATAAAGTATTTTAATAATTTATCCAAAAACCGATTCTTCCCGATTTACCCCGATTCCGAATCGGAGTCAACTCGGTCGAAATCGGGGTGAATCGGCCGAGTTGGGCTCCGATTCGGGACCAACCGATTCGGCCCCGAAATCGAATCAACACGCTGCCGATCCGATTCAAATCGGCCAATTTCACTTAGAATGGACCGATTCCTGCTAACTCTCGTTATGATATTCATTCTTCGTCTAAATGCTATATTTGCTAAGTAGTGTTTAGAGGTGTTAAAAAGAAGACGACGTTGAAAATTCTCAATTGTGCAAACTGCAGTATTGTTAAATTATTATTTAAAGGAAGAATAACTTCTTTTTCTTCTGTCACTTGTCTCGTGTGGCTACTCGTGGATACTAATTTTAAAGATCGTACGTAACACCCAACTGTATCCTGTATACTGCCTATTGTCTTCAACCTCGATACAATTTAGGTTTATATAATTTTTTAACCTTTTTTTAAAAAAATTAGTTTAAAATTTTTATAAAATCAAATTTTTGATGAACATTATAATATTTTAATAAAATATTGATGAGAAATATATTTTTCATTTTAATAAAATAGTGTTGAAATCTAGTTAAATTTGAATCAACCAAATAAATATACCCTATAGCAACTATAAATTTGGTATTATAATTAAAGATGATAATTGAGCAAGTCAACTTATTAGAATTTTGTGTTCGGCTCATTTTGATTCGCCTCGAAACTCAATATTTAAATACTCGAGTTCAAATTCGATTCAAACTTGAACTTACAAGTCGAGTTAGAGGAAAACAATATTTGACTTGAGTCAATTCAATTATAACTCAAACTTTACTCGTAACATGACTTTAATTTGACTCGATAATATAATATTATATTATATATAATATCACCTACCTACTCAAAATACATTTAAAATTGCAAATAAATCTTATTATTAAATATTAATATAAATTCTAAAAAGAAAATTTACTATGATAAAAGAATAAAAATTAATTTTAATTAATATAAGTCTATTACCTATAGAAAATCTCTACCACAATAATTTAATTATTTATTATGACTTAATTAACTAAACAGCTAATGCAATGAACCAAAGCACAAGTT
>JAURVB010005685.1:0-17469 GCA_033002965.1 Piper betle
CCCCGGCCTCCGTCCCTGGACTCCTTGACGTGTTGAACTCGCCACGCCAAGGGTGGCCTATTTTTAACGAAATTAGAATTTTGTTGAATTCATTTATTTTTTTAATGGGCTTCAGTGACAGCATCTATAATTATCTGATTAAATTAAACAATGAAAATAAAAATTTTTGAGGACATAATGTTTGCCTTGATTTCTTGTACTTATGTTTCTATCGGAATAAAAAAATATACTTTCAGGTCAAAAATATTTGTGAGTGGAGTTGAGGAGGCCAGAATTGCATCTGTCAGCAAAGAACAAATCCAGCTGAATACGAGCATCAGGTAAGAGTTAAGCCTTTAAAAGTACTTTGACTTAATTAAAGAATGTTTATTGCGACTATTTTAGTTGAAAATATTCTTAGTTTTTATAAATTTTGTATTTTTTAAGAATGGACAATCTTCAAGATAAAGGATATGACGAAGAAGAATTAGGCCAACATATTACAACATTCTATCCTATTGTAGAAGATGAGTTCAAACCGAAGGTTGGAATGCAATTTGATTGTTTGGACGATGCACTCAACTTATACAGTAGTTATTCAAAAATGGCCGGATTTGGTGTACGTAAACATAGTACAAATTATCATAGGAGAACAAAAGAGTTATGGTCTCAAGTGTTTGTGTGTTCTAAAGAAGGCCATTTAAAAGAAGATGAGGCACAAAGAGAAATACCCCACAAAGGAAAAAAGAGAACTCATCCTATAATTAGAGAAGATTGTCAAGCACGCATCAAGGTAACTAAAAATATAGAGGGCACATGGACGGTCATGCATTTTGAAGAAGGATATAGTCATGCACTCCTTACACCATCAAAAACTCAATTTCTCAGGTCACATAGGCATGCTATAAGTGTGCACCGAAATTTGATTGACACATTTGGAGAGGCTAACATAAAAACTTCTCAACTAATGTCTGTGCTAGAAATTGAAGCAGGTGGGGCTGAAAATATTGGTTGTATAGAGAAAGCTTTTAGAAATGCCCATACAAAAAATAAAGAAGAGATAAAGGAAATTGATGCCCAATTATTGATGGAACATTTCGAGGAAATGAAAGAGATGAATGACTCCTTTTTTTATTGCTATGAAGTAAATGATAAGGGTAGATTGAAGCATTGTTTTTGGGCGGATGGAATTGTAAGGAAAAGTTATCATCTTTTCTCGTATGTGATGATTTTTTATACAACATATGATACAAATAAATATGCACTTATTTTTGCACCATTCACCCGAGTAAACTATCACATGCAAACAGTCACATTTGGATGTGCTTTTTTGTGTAATGAGAAGACTAAGTCGTTTGTGTGGTTGTTTGAAACATTTTTAATATACATGGATGGAAGGCATCCAGGGGCAATTGTTATCGATCAAGATCCTGTAATGGATAAACAAGTAAATTGATATTTCCTTTAACATATCATCGTCTTTGCATTTGGCATATCCTTAAGGAGAGTGAAAAATCAGATGCAATTGCTCAAAAAAGAGAGTTTTATGACCCATTCCATAGTTTACTTTATAGTGCCGAAAACAAAGAAGAATTTGAATCACAATGGAGTGAAATAATGAAAGACAATTGCATGGAGGAAAATGAGCGGTTAAAATTTATATATACAATTTGTCATGCATTGGTGCCTGTGTATAGTAAAGGTATATTTTTGGTAGTATAAGAAGTTTGCAACGAAATGAATCTCAAAACTCATTTTACTCAAGGTATGTGAACAAAAAAAAAGCCTTATTGAGTTTATACATAAATTTGAGAGGCTATCAAAAGATAGAGATTGAACGAGGCAAAAGAATTTTATGAAAACTCATATAAGAGCCCCAAATTGGTCACTCCATTTAAGATGGAATGTAAGTTAACAAAAATTTATACTCGAAAAATGCTTTATTAGTTTCAAGAAGAACTACAATATAGTTTGGTTTGTTGCTCATCTCATAAGAAATTAGATGGGGAGGATGTTGAACAGTATGATGTAACATGTTGTAGAAATAATAAAGAGTTGGTTGCACGCGTTACTTACAAGGAGTTATCAGTAGATGCACATGTAGTTGTCAACTTTTGGAAAGTGAAGGTATTCCATATAGGCATTTGTTGTATGTATTGAGATTGAACGAGGGTGATATTTTTCCACAACTCTATATTATTAAGACATGAATAATTGAAATAGCAAAGGAAGTTATTTTTGATGGTGATGGAGTGGAACTTCGTGGTGATTGCAACAAAACTTTATTCTCTAATTGGGGAGAATTGCACTGTATATTTAATTGATAGGCCAAAAATGCATATTCATTATCTGAGAAATTTGACCTTACCAAGCAAAAACTTTTGGAGATAGAAAAATTGGTAGAAGATGTGGTAGATGATCCACATCATGGAATACAAGTACATCCAGTGGCAAAATCAAAGACAAAAAGAAGTGGTAAAAGATGTAAGAGTGGTAACGAACTTGCAGTGGACCATATGGTATAAGATAGGATATACCATGGTTGCAATAAGCGGGGAGTTGGGCATGATAAGCGCACTTGCCCTGCAATTGTAGCACATCGGTAATGTTGCCTAACACAACGCTTGTGTTCATCTTTGTTTTATATAATTTATGTGATTGTTTTCCATATTTTGTTTAAAAATATGTAGGCAAAAAAATGTTTCGTCTGAAAGTGGAGTCGTGGAGTCCATTCAGGGGCGTTAGTGTAGTGATGGCGAATCTCAAAAATTTTAGTGATTTGTAACTTGTTTCCATGAATTGTTATTGACTTTAATCAAACTTGACAAATTTGTAACTTGTAAGTTTGTACTTGTATTCATCGTGTGGAAGAAAGTTAAATGAGATGGCTCTCATGTGTTTTGCTTTTGATGTGTTTCCAAATTCATCAATATAATTTAAATATTATCAGAATATATAAGAGTATGCTATTTTTTTAATATATAGTTGATCACAAAATTAATTTTACAACCGTTTTCTAAGTTAGGATGCATTATTTTGGAATATTGACTTGAGTCGGGACCAAGTCAAGTTTTTATTAACTTAACTCGAGTTGAGACTGAGTCAATTTTTTATTGACTTAACTCGAGTCGATACCGAGTCAAGTTTTTATTTACTCGAGTCAAGCCTAGCCGTGGCCGCAAATGGTGGCGGGGGTAGTGGTGGTGGCAGGGGGTGGCGTCCGGGGCGGGCCAGGAGGCGGTGGCGGGCGGTGGCAGGGGTGGTGGCGGGCGAGGGGGCTGTGGCAGAGGAGCAGGCGGCTTGGGGTGGGCGGGTGGGGCCGCAAGGGTTTGGGGCAGGCAAAGGGGCCTCGGTGGCAGATGGTGGCGGGGGGCTGCTGCGGGGGGGGGGGTTGTCGTCCCAGGGGGCGGCAGGCGGGGGTGGGGGGGGGGGTGGGGGGTGGGGGGACTGGATGTTAGATCGAAATCTAGTGACCCACATTTGATGCGCCACATGCGCTGCCAAAAAGGGGCAGCCCATGCAGGCGCACCATATATGTATATATATATATATATATATATATATATATATATATATATATATACTATATATATACATATAGTATATATAATGACTGAATTGATTATTTCATGTAGTAAAAGTAAATAATATGTCAACACGAAAACATCTAATATCATCATGTGTTGCCAATTTAAATAAAAAAAATAATTATTATTTTAGGTTCTTGTGAACCTTGTATTATTTTATACCATTGATGTAATTAAGATGGTATTTTGTTTATAAAATTATTCAAGGTAATTTTAGGTGCATGCCCTTATGTTTATTTAAATTTGAGCTATTTTCTGACTAGTATATTACAATAATTTTTAAAAGTACTAGCGTTCATACCTAAATTTTGACCAATATGTAGTACAATTGGTTTAACCAGGTAGAACTTGGATTCATTTTGTTATATTGGAACAAATCTTATGTAACTATATTTATAAATAATAAAATTATTCATACTATCAAATATTATGTTATAGTTCTCTCATTTAATATTTGTTGTTTGACTAGTTAGTCGGGTTCAAATTGAAGGTTTGTTCATGGGAGAAAACTAACTGCATACTCAATGAAAGAGTTAAATATCTCAAATGGACAACTAAATGGAAACGATTTAAATACAATCAGATATAACAAATAAGTACTAGAAATAATAAAGCAAGACAATAACAAATACAAATAACCTCAATCAAATAAGCAGTGCGTGAGACAACACAAGATCAAGATCATTGTCACTTGCTTTGGTGAATAGAACAAATATAATAAATGACGTATCTAAAATTGGACCACATTTTAACTTGATGATGTGGTAAAAGATATATGTAAATCTGTGTGATCAAACATGGAAACTCCCTGTGATATTATTGCTTTGCTCTAAGCTGGACAAATCAATTTAGGCAAACAAAGCCACGAGTACTTTTGAGTGCTATGTGAAAACTGGACTGTGTTGATGCAGAGAAATCCATGGAAGGAATGGGCGCTGTTGTTATCAGGAAAATAGCTTGTCAAGTGAACTATTTTACGACTTCATGTGGTAAGAAGAAGAATCGTAGAGGGAAATTTTTTGTTATTCCATTTTGTATTTGGCCAATTATGATTTCAGGTTTAGCATGTGGATTAGCATGTGGTTCAAGAATCAGAGTTATAGGCTGTGGGTTGACCTTTGAATTATATAAAAACATAGTTTCAAATTTTGAAATTCAACTTGATTGGGCATGCTATCGATCGTGTGGGAGTCAGGTCGAAGTCAACTCTAAATTAACTCGGAGTCATTTATGGAGTTGACTCGGAAAGCAAATTAAAGAACGGAGAGTTTTTGAAATCAAATTATAAAAGGTTATAAAGCTATAACATAAAGAATAAACAACTTAATTATCTTTATCTTACTTTGGCGTTCCTAGGCAATAATCAAATGTTGTGCGTAAACTGTTGGTGATAGAAGAAATATGCTCCGATAAGCTGCTGCTTAGCAGCTTTCTGCATCGCTAACATGAGATGGATTTTTAGATTCTCATCTCTTATTGAGTGGTCTATTTTATTGGGAAGGGGTGTCTAAATGATGTGTTTAGCATGCATCTCATACTAGACTTTTTATTTTGTGATAATCCAAACGCTAATGCATGTACATGGTTTCCCTGTGTGTGTAACTTTAGGTCATCGTTAAAGCTCCATTTGGTAAGCACAAAAGAAAACTATTATTAATAATTCATACGAAAGTATTAATTTTCTATTAGAACATTATCCACGTTTCAAATATTTTGCGGCATGATGCAAGTAATACTTCCACCAAGTGGTTCCCTTTGAAAATATTATTACAATAAAATTTCTTATAAAAAATTAGGGAAAATTGAGGAAATTTTTTGAAGAGATTTTACATCTTATATTTAAATCATAACTATTTTTTTATAAATTATAATTACAAGATAAATATCATATATTTTACATTTTTGCATGCTAATTATAGAGACCCAAGCAAACTTTTGTGCACAAGTAGAAATATTCTCCTCTGACCTAATGTATAATTTGGCTTCTCTTTTCTACTTTAATATACATAACTATGCATGATGGCGTACCACGGCTTATTTCAGAAATAAATTTAATTTTATAGATGAATCCTTATGGAATAATGAGATGAACTATGGTTTTAAAAGGTAGAAGCCAATTAAAATTTCAGAGATAAATTTTAAGTTTATAGATAAATCCTCGTTCAATAATGAGATAGATTCAAAAATTTAAAGGTAAACACTAATCAAATGAAAAGATAAATTATGATAATTTAATTTATTTTCTTTTATTTTTGGTTTAATTTGATTGGTTGATTCTCCACTTTTCATCAAGGAGTCAGACTTTGAATTCTCACTTTATTAATAAGAGTAGATTTACTTTCATAAAAATATAATCAATATTTCAGAATTGTTACACATCCCTCCTAAGTAAACAACTTGTACATAGACGACGGCATACTGTAATTTAAAAAAACATATGTCAGCATCAAGCAAGGGTTTATCCAGAATGACTGAAAGCTTGGAAACATTATATCAGGGCGACATAAAATAAATTTAAAATTGACCTTTGGCGTAACCAGTTTGTTACCTCCCTACAGGAACCCCATTCGCCTTCGTACCTATCCAGCTAAAAAAAATTCTTGGTGAAGAACTCCTTCGATGTCTCACCAACATTAAACCCTAATGTCGAGCAACCCCTTCCTACAAACAACATTCGATCACCAAGTCGTCCATGTAAACTAGAGTTAGAGCCTATTGTTACAACCATTTCACCGAAAAAATACATATCCAACCAGGTAATGACTCTGGTTGTGCACATTCTCTTTGTAATTCTCAACTACAAAATTTCAAGCGGGAAGAAGGTGAACGTTGAAGGATAAAATATTTCTTCCATGGTCGACGCAATAGAGGTTGTCTTTGTAGAATAGTATGTCATGTATATTGGGTAGTTCCGGCAAGGAAACACAATTTTGATCTCCTTGGCGGAAGACGAAAAGCCTGGTCTCATTTGCTGTGGCAACCAGGCAATCATTGTTTGAAGTAGGATCAAGAATAGAACAGAGGCAGCCTACGTGCACTTGGGTCACTTGATTATGTGGTTGTAGAGGGAGTTGGAAAGATTGGCCGGGGAAAGGGTTGTAGAGCACAATTTTGTTGAACTTGACGTCGCTGGAGAAGACATGGCTAGCGTGCAGTGTATTGGCCGTGGCGGCCGATGGTTCGGGCGATTACCGAAGTTGAGGGTGGGGGAGTGGGGGCGGAGGGCGGTGTAGGAGTGCAGGTCGAAGAGGGAGTTATGGGACGATGGGACGGAGAGCTACAACCATGGAACATCGAGTGGAGGGCCGGCGAGCAGTGCGAGTCGCCTCTTGATTGTCAATAAGTCTGATGATGTCTCCATGCCTCCTGATTGTCAATGAACCCATATCTCTTCAGGTGGGGATGGGACTTCTGTAGTAAATCCTATATATATATAGAAATACTGTGGTGAGTTGCCTGTTTTTGCAGCGCAGGCGACGCACCACAGCCCCTCCCCCCTTTTCCTGCTGCTTCCACTGCCCTTGCCCGCAAGCGCCGGTCCCACCACTCTCCCCATTCACCCCCGCCCCCGCCCGCAGCCACCAGCCCCGGCTTCCCGCCGCTCCCCTCACCCCTTCCCGCTGCTCCCACCGCCCCGGCCCATAGCCGCCACCCCCGGCTTTCCCACCGCTCCCCCCCCACCACCCCTGCCCGGTTCCCCTCCACCCTGCGCCGTCCCCCCCCCCAATCGCCCAAGCTCCTCCCCACTGTCTGCTGCCCTGGCCTCCTCCATGCTAGCGTCCTTCTCAACCCCTTCAACTTTGGATTGGAGCGTGATGTCGGCCTAGACTGCTCCTTCCCCTCCCCGCGTAGTGGTGCAGGTGACAATGGTGGTGTAGGTGATGCCAGAGGTAATGGCAGAGCAAAAACAGAGGTATACGTCAGTGGGGGAGAAAACAAGGTCAGTGAAGAAAAACGAAACGATGGTAATTTTATAATAAAAACTTAACTTGGTCTTGACTTGAGTCAATATTGCGTGATAAATTTAAAAAATATAAAAAACTTGACTAGTTGCGAGGCGGCAACAACACTAGCTAGCGGCATCGCTGGCTGGCAGTGGGCAGCCTACGGTGAGGTTGCTGGCGATGGGGTTGCGCAGCAAAATAGGGGAGAAGGTCGGCGGAAAAGAAATGCATTTAGTTACAGGGGTAGTTTAATAATAAAAACTTGACTCGGTCCCGACTCAAGTCAATATTATGAAATGCATCCCAAAAATATTTAAAAATACATTAAAATTCTATAAAATAAAATAATCGAGTTCTAACTCAAATAATATGCTTTAAACCTAATAACCTAATAATATGCGTTAGGACGCATTATTTATTAGTTTTGGGTGGGTATGCTCTTATAAAAAAACCGATTTTAAGAGTATGCCAGTTTTTTTAAAAAATGGGAAAAAATGAATTATCAGAATATATAAGAGTATGCTAGTTTTTTATACATAATAGATTGCAAAATTAATTTAAATTTGTTTACTGCATTAGGACGCATTATTTATTAATTTTGAGTGGGTTATTAAGTTTAGAATATGTTATTCGAGTTAGAAATCGATTAGTTTATTTTATGACATTTTATTGTATTTTTTAATATTTTTGGGATGTATTTTGTAATAATGAATCGAGTCAGGAATAAGTCAAATTTTTATTATGAAACTACCCCCGCAACTAAAAACATTTCTTTTACCCCGACCTTCTCCCCTGTTTTGTCACGCCACCCCACATCCAGTAACCTTGTTGTAGGCTGCCCATTGCCAACCAGCGATGCCGTCGGCCAATGTTATCGTTGCCTCGCAACTAGTCTAAGTTTTTACATTTTTTGGATTTATTTCGTAATATTGACTCAAGTTAGGAACAAGTCAAGTTTTTATTACAAAATTGTTATTGTTTCATTTTTCTTCACCGACCTTGTTTTCTCCCCCACTAACAGATACATCTATTTTTTCTCCGCCACCGCCATTACCTACACCACCACCGCTGTCACCTGCACCACCTTGCGGGGAGGAGGAAGGAGCGATCCAAGGCGACGTCATGCTCAAGGCCGAAGTCAGAGGGGTCGAAGAGGATGTCGACGTGGAAGAGGCCAGGGCCGCAGACGGCGGGGAGGAGCTCGGGCGAGGGTGGGGGAAGAGATGCGGGGCGGGGAGACGACCCCTGCAGCTAAATGGATGGGGGGAGGGGGTGGGCGGTGGTTGGATTGAAATCCAATGGCCCAGACTGCACGGCCTGCACTGCAAAAAGTAGGCAGCGCACTCCGGTGTTCCAGTATATATATATACTGGTACTCAAAAGATCAACCCAAGATGCTGACAATATTTGAAATTTAATTAAATTAAACTTAATGAAAATAAAATTTTTTATTCTTAAATATAATAGGAATTATTTTTAGCTATTTTCATATTTAAACATTTTTTATTTTATTTTATTAAAATTAATTAGAAAATTTTAATATAATCAAAATTACTAATTTGTGAGGAATTATAGCCGAAGAATTCCATGATAGTAATTATTAAAAAATTATATTTTAAATTAATCAATGTATATATATATATTAAATTAATTATAAAAATATAGATTATTTGTAACACTCCGTTTCGAACCCATGAACTGACTCGAAAAATATTACCGACAATTGAACCATTCGCTAATCTACAGGGTCGATTAAGCCGCCATGGATCTACCCTCAACGTCTTAAGATGGAGATGCAACATGCAAAGAATGAATGACATGATTGGGTTTTAACATTGAACTACATGCATGCCATGATATGCAAAGAAGAACACAAACAAACCAAACAAATAGAAGTTTAAAAGAAATATCTATTTTGAAAATGAAACGGACAGAGTCTCCCTTAAAAGTGCAATAGAGGCCACCCTGTCAACAACAATAGTATATATTTATAAAAATAAAAATCGAAAACACAATCCAAACATGACATGTTTTTCACATTATAGTTATCTTCGCTCTGTAGCTCACCCTGTTCATTCCCACTTTCCATTTTTATTCGCATGCATAGTATTTATAGTCATTTACAAAATATCATTCAAATTCATTATCTACACCGTTGAATACATCACCAATCATAGTAGGCAGGTACATGTGTGCACATTACAGTTTAGCTGCTCCATCGTTCCGATAGTGCTCATTCCTCGCGATTCTCACCTACATATATAATAGAATAGAACAACGTTAGTAATAAGCATTACCGGTCCAGAAATAACTAATATCAATATGACACAGGAGAGTTGACTCTCCTGTTGAATAAAAATCTTATATAGTTCCTTAAAAACTCTCATAAGGGCAATAATAGGAGTCGTCGACCTTGGGCGGCAGCGTCCCCTTTCGATATCATTCTCTTTACTTGGCCATTTAAACTATCCCTTTGTGCGGGAAAATCATTCTCTTTCCTCTAAGCTCTCTACATCCTCTGTATTACTCCTAGCCCTGAGTACAAAAGCCGAGTACTCTCAGGCATGCACATTCAGTACCCTTTTACACCACAAGTCTAAACATGCGTACACAGGAGTACCTGTAAACCTCCACACTTCTCCGGGTTTGAGGAACTCAAATGTGGAGTTATGAGGATCCCTCAAGAATGGAGTGGACGCTCACCATCTCCAGAGCCTGCTTTGACAAATAAACGTCCTATCTCAAGACGTGGTCATCGTTTTCCCTCGTCACACATCTCATTGAAAATGCGAAACTACATGTACATAGGCATGGGTTGGGAATTCAGTATAATAGGTCCGAAGGCATTGTGAGCTGGATTTGAGTTTCAAAAACAAACTTGAAGGATCTCATCCTCGAGGGTTATTAATCCAGAAATACGATCAACTAAATGGCCCGTGTGGAGTGGGATATGATAAATTCACCACTCGACACGTCCAATTACATATTAAAACAAATCATGATAGAATGAGAGAATAAATCAGGATCGAGTCCTAAACGGACCTGGCAGAAGTTCCAAGCGTGTCCTCGTGACTAGGCGGCAAACTCCTCCTCCGTACCTACACATCAAATCTAGAAGCTAACGCCCGATAACTGAATGATGCATCAAATATCCTATGGCATACACACACCACATCATACATCAATCACACATATAATTTCCTATGCTACATTGCATTAGATTACGATAATTACTTAGTTTACGTAATTAGTTCATAAGCATATGCTTTAATACACTTCAATCAAAATATTCATATTTTATTTTTATTTACAATAAAAATATCTAGCACGTCATCTCATCAATCCTAATATGTTGTGCTAACAATCATCAATTTTAAATAATTAAATCAAAGGTAATTATACTCCACGCCACCATCAATTGGTGATGGCTAAGGTTGCGTTGCATGTCTTAGAGCTCGAATTCGGTGCTCAATGACATCCAAAGTTCGGTTGGGTTTGACTGGATGAGCTCGGCGGAAGATCCAACGAATCAGTTTTTCAGTAGTTTTGGCTATTTTTTGGCAACCTTCCGATGGTTTTTCAGTGACTGTTGCTGGCGGCAACTACCGGTGGGATGGGGTACTGTTGGCACCAGCTCGGTAAGCCCGACACATCTATGACATCGACGTGGTCGGCGGAGGCAGTGGCTCCCCGAAAAAAGGCAAAACAGGGGCAATTGGTGGTAGGGTGGCAAGATTTGACCAGGATGGGCGGCGCTGGCTCTGCTCTAGTTTGGGAAGGTCATGGGAGGGTCGGCGACATCGAGGCAGCAATAGGATGGTGGTGGCGATGGTTGCCGGCAGCGAGATCGGCAACTGGAGTGCGACACGGTCACAGTGGCTTCATCGTGTCAAGGAGGTTGGGTGATGGCTGGGGGCACTCGGGGCAGCACAGTGATAGTAGGGCGGGCCTCGGCGACGTTGATTGGAGGTCGGGTGGTGTCGGCGGTGGAGTCGGTGACTAACAGAGGGGGCAACGTTGAGGGTTTGGGGGAGAAGAGATATGTTGGGGGGATGAAATCGTTTAATGGTCATATCATAAATAAAACTTGACTCAACTTCGACTCGGGTCAAAAATAATAACTAAGTTGTAATAAATTCTAAAAAAAATCTAGAAAAATAGAAAAAAATCCTATAAAATGATAATACACACCATAGCATCACAAGGACATGTTCAAACATAAAAAAATAGTGTAATGTTAAGCAGCCCGCCACCCCACCACCAAAAAAGGAAATTTGGCTATAAATAAATTGAAGTGAAGTTACATAAACAAAGAGTAAGAGAATACACTACTCTTTAATTAAAAAAATGTATTATTCAGTACTAATGGTGTAAAAAATTTCCTTATTAAATGAATTTGAAAATATAATAAATAACATTGCATTGAATATTTTAGTACTTTTATCCCTTCAGAGTTTGTTGAATACAGGAGCATAGACACAACAAAATAAAATTTGAAATATAATGGGTCATTACAATTATTTTAAGTATTGGAAACAAAAAACAATCTTTGAAAAAGAAAAAGAAGATGAGGACAACATTTTTTTTAACGGATATAATCTCTATTTGACAAACATGACTATGAGTGTGTTGTAAATATAATTTACATTGTTATAGTAGATTGACAACATGAATAATATTTCACTATTTACATTGTTAAAGTAGATTGATAACATGAACAGTATTTCACTGTTAATCTACTGTGAATGAGATTACACTTGTTAGTGAGTTTAAATTATAAATCTGGTGTGAATCTTTTCTATTCTTTATATTTTAAGCATGTTTGCCTACGAATAAAATTTACATGGGTGAGAGGTGTGTAATCTGATTAACGGGCATGTAGAATTTTTTTGGGTGAACTGTGAATCGTATAAAAATTGTGCGAATATAGTTCACGCTTAAAAATCAATTTCACTAACCTGTTAATGTACATTCACACTCTAAATTTACAGGTGTAATTGACATTGTCAATTTCACTAACCCCTTTTAACTTGTGACAAACTCACACATGTAATCAAGAGAAATATATTTTAGTATCATTTTTCTAACCTATTAATGTATTAATCTAATAGAAATATTTAGACTCTAGTATTATCAATAAATGATTAAATATTGATGATCTAACCAAATGTAACACCCCAATTCGGCTCGATTGGATGGACCAAATCGTGATATTTTAATTTAGAAAGTTAATCGTTGGGCTATTACATACACATTTTACATAAGCTGAACTTAGCCCTCTAAGACAAGTGGAACTCAGCCATCCAAGAGGCTTAAGACGAACACCCTACTGGGTTTCATAAAATGTGTGCAGAGTCATACTACATAGGACTAAGCCTATACTTAAAGCTCCTATATGAGCACTCTCAGGCACAAATAAAGCAAAACCTCCCTTATAACTAAGAGGGTGGCTTTAAGACTGCAATTATGATCACTCCGAGCTATATGAAAGCAACACCCCCCAATGCATCTAAAAGGTTAAATGTTGTGACATGCTCAAATTTTTATACTTAGTTGAAGTGATTAGATTAGGTATCTTAATTTCTTAGTGCAAATGAGTGCGATACGATAAACATTGGGTCGTAGTTACTTGTTTTAAATATCCTGCAAGTAAAATTAAACACAGAGGCATCATCGAATGCTAGGGCATCATATCCTAACACCTAGTCTTCACGTGGGTTGTTCATGCAGTAAGGCCCATAATATGCTCCTCCTATCCACATTTCTCTAGCATTTACGTGGATGCAACCAAATAAGTTTTGTGTACCTAGATTTGCTCATCGTCATGTTTTAGGACTCTGGGCTTATACTCCTTGCATATGATGGTTACCTTTCGCCCCAAAGTTTATCTAATCTACAAATATATTAATAATAATAATAAATATTAAACATTCATGTGCAAACATCATAGCATAACCCAATCCAACATACAAGGTTCATAGAATTCAAGTTTAGGACTCATGCCCACAAAATATAGTCATCCATACAAAACATAGTCCAAATACATAATGCAATAATACAATCCCCACCACCACCGCTGAGCTTCCCGATCCATGCGCCCATTCTAGCCAACTCTAAAAGACCTCACACACACACACACACACACATATATAGCAAAATGTCAATATTCAAATAAATTTTATTTTTGGTCCAAAATAACTACAGGTAAAATAATAATGGTAAATAAGTATTTAATTACCCTTAGTAACTTAAAAATCTTCAGAACCTTACATGAGCGGTAAGCAAAATAACTTATGAAAATAGGCTCGCATGCATGTGCAGCAAAAGATTTATTTATACAACAGAGCTTACGCCCTCATATCTTCCATATTACTCTCGCTAAGATACACATGTGGCAAAGCACCTATGAAGATACTCATGTGTCAAAAATTTAGAAAAATTTGTTGCATTACATAGCACCATCATATTTTGCATTTCCTCAGGGTTTGAAGGAATATTAGTGTGATTCATACAACCCATACTGATCTTTCCTATCATAAAATCGTAAACTTTCGTATATATATATATATATACATAGTAAGCTTAGGTAGGGCTTGTATAATATCTTGGTAGATTTTATTTTTGAAATCCATTGAGAGATCTCAACCTTCAAGTTTTATTAAGCTTGTGGGAAATATAGCTAAATGACTCGATATTAGTGAGATTCGATAAAACGCCACTGATGTCGTCCAACGTCTAAAATACAGCTAAACTCGACACTTAAGGAGTCAAGCAAAGGAGCCCTATAGAATTGGATGAGTGAAGCTTAGCATCCTAGATTGGCAAACTCACCCTGCGTATCCTAGTACAAAAATTGAACCTAAATCAAACTCGGATCACATCAATGCGCATATCAAGACAAAAACTCCACGCATGCACCACTCATAAGACCAATATTTATCTTAATTGTTTACTTAATGAAGTGCTAGACCTTATTTGTGACTTAAATATGGTTTAGGGTTGCATGTACATTTAGTTGGAAAAGCCCAACACTTAGGTTTAATCAATTAGATTTAATCGGATAATTTTTTGGATGGGCTAAACAATGTCTAAATGGATTAAAATTTGGACCAGTGGGCCTTGAAACTCTAAGGCTTGAGTGGAAATTTTACCAAGTGCTGGCCCATTGTTCAACATAGTAAACATGGCCCACTAAGGTCGGGTTAAGGCACCGGTAACAATGTTCCTCGGTTGTGCACTAATTTTACTAAGGATTGTTCATTCGCTTGAAGACTCTAAATAGGTCTGGGTACTGTATGCTTGATTCCAATAAAATTTTAGATCCAAACTCCAAGGATTTGGGCTGAGTGGGCTTGCAAGTGGAAGGTGTTTCTAGAGCTAGTTGGGCCTATTAGGCTTGGAAAACTTCTAACCCAAGATCTACTGAGCTAAATGCTCCCAAATTGTAATATGATGTTATAGGGATACAAGCAAAGATGTGGGAGAAGTTTCATATAATTTGATCACTATTTGACTATTTTGAAGTTTACATCCTTGAGTTAAGGAACCAAGGTTCCACCCAAAACTTGCACACTCTAGAACACCGATTAAGCAAGTTACCTAAATGATTATAATTAGTGCTAAAACTTATAGGTTTTTTGTAGACAATTAGGGAGTTCTTATGTAATGTTTACAGATTTCATTAACAACTTTTAGAAAGTTCACCATGAGCACAATTTCATAGCTTGGGAAAGCAAACAAACATTATAGCAAGCATATCACGCAATCAGGGGTTTTGTTCATGCCCTTCAAATATTTAGTTTAGTGTGAATATTTTTCATGAAAATTCCAATACATAGAGCAATCAGCATGGAAAGGATTGACATCAAAAACTAACTACATCATGGTGTAAAAACCGGGAAAGAAGAGGCCAAGTTTGGCACCACTAAATGCATATAGACATCATAAGAAACAAAGAGCTCAACATGAAAACTGTAGACCTAATAGTGATGAGTACATCAAAGCAATAGAAAAAGGATATCTACAATGCAAGATATAATTCTATAGTAAAATAATGCATATACATGACTTCAATACACTAAAAAATGCATATTTATTTATATACATGAGCAAATGAGATGATTCCAAGTCTTATACACTCCTAACAAGAAGATCTATGTGACACAAATGACAAACAAATGTAAACAAGTACAGAATGGAATGTTTTGTTTTTCTTGCCTCAATTTTCGGTATATAGTTATCTTTTGGCTTCATTTGAATTACGAGCTGTGTCGTGCTTATCGAGAGCTTTCCATTAATACTTATGTTGTATAAGATTATTCAATGGGTCCGACATGTGTGTCATGTCATCAACAGTTCCACAAATCAAATTTTGGTTCATTGACATGGCTGCTGATTATGCATGCATGCATGCATGTTGGACGAAGTTGCACCCTTTCACCTTCCTATGCATGAGGCTATTCCTTGTGTCTCTTCATTGAGATATCCAAAAACCCTAACGTTTTCACCATCATATTCTTTCTAAGGCAAACTTTCCAATGCTACTGAGAAAAGCTCCAGCGGCTTTTGGGATCTGAGGGCTCATGGCGGTCGTAGTGGACCCTGTTTTGTTCTATGTATTTAGAACTATTATTATGTGATATATACAATTATGTGGACATGTGCCCTAAATTTCATTCTAATGATCAGCTATGTATAATTCTTGAGTTGGGCTTATTAGGATGCACAGGTTTCTTAGTATTGTATTATCACTGTTATTATCATTCTACATGGTGATAATTTTGGAGCAAATGCTAACAATGGTCAAATATTTATATATTTATTTTGGGATGCTTATCTTTTTATATTTTTAGTATTCTTAGGTGGTTTTGAACCGTTCGGTTCTTCGTGCTTCAATTTTCGTGTACATAGCTATCTTTTTGGCTTCATTTGAGTTACGAGTGACGTGTGACGTGCTTATCGAGAGCTTTCCATTGATACATATGTTGAATAAGATTATTCAATGGGTCGCACATGTGTGCCATGTCATCAATAATGCCACATGTCAATTTTGAATTCGTTGGCATGTGCATGTATGCATGTTCGACGAAGTTGCACCCTTTCACCTTCCTCTGCATGAGGCTATTTTTGGACCCTCTTATATTTTCATTGAGATATCCACAAATGCTACCGTTTTCACCATCACGTTGTTTGTGCGGCAAACTTTCCAATGCTACTAACCAGAGCTCCAGCGGCTTTTGGGAGCCACCAACTGCCAGAAAATTTGCCAGATTTTAAGTGCGTGTTTCAGGAGGCTAAAGTTGTAGCCACATATCTCTGAGGTTCGATCTTCGTTTTGGGTGTGGTTTACTCTGTTGATTTCTCCTTATTGTCATCTTTGATGTGGATGTAATCAATTTTCAATCCAATGACAGAGTCGCTGCCGGCAAGCCCTAAATTTTACAAGAAAGCTAGAAATCCAGTTCGTTGGCTCAACTTCCCACCGTTGCCCGGCTGCCGTCCGACTGTATCCACCATCGCCATAAGGTGGGTTCCACTCTCAGATGTGGCTTATCGTTCTGGGTGGGCACATTCCATTGTCGTCGCTGTGGTTGTACAGGCCAGAAAACAGGAAACTCCGTCAACTTTTGAGCCGCTTTTAAGTCAACCGTCATGCCATTTTGAAGCTGCCGCTCTCATCGACGCTTCCAAGTCCTTCATTGACCGCGACCACCGGCTCAATTTTATCCTTGGCCTTCCTCCGAAGAGCCTTGTCAAGGTGGACGAGCTCTCCGTCCCTTCCTGTCTAGTAATCGTCCTTCTTTTATACTATTCTTTCTTCCATCCGTCACCTCTCTACCTTTATCTTCGGGACTATAAATTTATCGAGCGAATTTGGGTTGCTGTCGCTGCCATAGTACTTTTTGTTTCTTAGTTCACAAATATTGTACTCACAACTACTTCATGCCAATCGATTGAAG
>JAURVB010005686.1:0-17298 GCA_033002965.1 Piper betle
GCCAATTGCTAGAGGGTTGTTCAGTTCTTAGAGTCCTGGGTGGACCTAAGACTGTTTGTAAGGTTTGGGACAGGTTATTCATTTTATTCTATTGTAGTCCCTTTTCCTTCAAAACCTGGAATTTTGTTCCCAAAATAAAGAACCTTCTTAATTTTTGGGGGTTCCTCGAGTTTCTTTCCTAACGAAAGATTCTCAAGATTCTTTGTAATGTTTTCCAAAGTTTCGCTTATTTTAGCATTTGATTGAAGTCTTTCAATCTGTATGCTTAAAGCTTGAACTTTGTAATGTAAGTCAGCTATCATAGCGATTAAGACATTATTCTGCTGACAATTGAGAATTGTTTGTCTGGCTGCTGCATCAGGAGGGGTGATGTAGCCATTGTTATGTTTTTCTGTAGCCATACTTAGAGTATAGTCTACGGCGTCTTGGTAGAATTTGTTTTGAAATCGTATTTCATCAGTCATTTCTACCAATTCTTTGATTCTAGAATTAACTCCTGGAGTCGGGTTATTTCTGAATCAAAATGTTTCTTGTTTAGCTCAGTCTGAGCCTTTAATTGTTCCAAGAGAAGTCGAGACTGAGTCTCTGTTTCTTTTGGCTTATTAGACTCAATTAAGTTACTGAGTCTAATTATGTCAAGTTTTAGGGGTAAGTCGGTAAGGTTTAATCCCCTAAATAACTTGTCAAGTTTGTTTTGAGTAACTTTTAGGTACTCAATATTTTCAGTTAATTTTTTAATTAGCTTATTCTTTTCTCCGATAGAATTAGCTATTGTCGTGTTTATATTGTGGTATCTCTTGTTATAATATTCAAGAGATCTTGCCAAATTTAATAGCAAGTCCACAATTGTGTTTTGTTGTGGTTCTGATCCGTGTAAGGAATGTGAATATCTTGGATCATAAGCCCAACAGCTAAGAGTAAAGTCCTCATATTTGATGGACTTTTGTCTGGGAGAGAGTTCCAAATTTAGATATTCTAAATTATATGAACTCATTTTTTCTTATTATAGTATTGGCGTTGCCTATTTTTATAGGCTATCCAATTGTATAGAGAAATTTTCAGGTTCTTACCTGTGATTTCTCTAGATATAATTTGTTTTGTTAAATTAAAATTGTCCTGTGGGTTGCTCATCAGATCCAAAGATCTTAGAGGCTCTGATACCAATTTTGTGCTGACAATTAATTTAGGATGTTTTGAACTATCTGTGCATGACTTAGGCGGAAACTAAGTCTGTCAGAGTCTGTCCAGTGAACAGAGCCAAAATTAATGTTTGTCAAGGATTAGATCCCTGTAAGGATAAAATCCTTTATTTGTTAACCGTATTATACTCCAAATCAGGAGTGGTCATCAGGTCAAGATGCCACCAGTCTTCCCTGAGTGTGTATAAAAACAGTTGCTAGTGTTTTTATTGTATTATAATTGTAATAATTGTTTTATTTATAGGAGGCTGTGGATGCTGTGTCTTTTAAACTAAAAAGTGAAAACAAACCAGAGGGTTGAAGAAGAGAAGTTCGATCAAACCAGAAATGTGATTAAAAGAAACAAATCTTTTTCCTCTTTCCTTTGGAGAAGCCATAGTTCTCATCAGGATGGTGTTCTTTCAGGTCCAAAGAACAGAAAACGAGGAAATTATCTAGAAATGTAAAATAGAGAAACGTACCGAGGAACCTGTAGAGTCTGTAGATCTTCTTGAAGATTTGCACTCTGGGTCTTCAGCTCATCCAACGGGATCTTCTGTCCATGACTGCCCTATACGGCCACCTGCCTTTGACGGGACTTACACTCGGACTCCCAGGCCTGTTGCTGAAGCGAAGTGCTGGAAACCTGATCTGGTCTTTTGATAGTCGGCTCCGATATGGTACCTGTTCTCGATCTTACGAAGTCTAGATAATTCCTTCGTCTTCTATTATTTAGAAGAGAAAGAGATCATCCTGAAGAGGACCAGAGGGCTTTCCTCCGGAAGTCGGAAAAGAAAGGAGAGCTACTCACACATTTTTGGAAGAACAAGCAACTTCAATTGATTTCTTCGTGTTTTTACAAGTGAAGGGGGACAACCCTTATATAGACTCGATGGAGAAAGACGGGTCTTAACATTGCCCGCTTACCCATATTCTTACATAAAGAAAGAAATGCTTCAAAGCTAAGCTAACCATACAAACTTGACACGTAAAAGCAAAAGAAAAAGGAGAAGTCATCCTGAGGTGACCAGTTAGAGAGGTGGACCACGTGGGTCGCTTAAAAACCACTCAACTAAGGCATCACCCTTGGATACTTATCCCACTTACATCATGACTCAAACAAAACGACACACTATATGAACGAATAGGTCTTACATTATTGAAGAGTCGGTGGAGAAATGGGCCTACCACGTCTTCTTACTCTGTTTGTGCCAAATTGATTGTTGGAGTCTGAGTGCTGTCTTTGCTGTCTTTGTCGGATTGTGCTGGTGTGCTGTCACTTGATGCGTCATCATGGATCGGAAGAGAAGAAAACATCTCGATGAGTTTGAGATTCTTCGTCTCGCTAAAAGGTGCAACGTATGGGCCGAAGTCCTTAGCCCAAAAGAATCTGTAGGTTGGGCCTGTTAACATTAAGGTGAAGTCTTCGAACACCTTAGATGTCCAACAGTAGTTGTAGCTTTGAGTATGGGCTCTGGCTAACTCGAGCTGCTTATGTAAGGGAGCCCAGGTGTTTGTAGGCAAGACTTCCCAATCTGGCTCGAGGTCAATCTGGTCCAGTTCGGTGAGTCCATCACTGTAACTTAGTCCTAGTGCAATGAAGCAATTGGACTCTTCAATGAGTGTATTGTTTCTGAACAAGGGAGGAGAGGCCTCGATCTTTAGGCGAAGTCTTCTTCCTTTTCTGAAGAGTGCTGTTTCACAAATGTCCTGGATGTAATGGGGAAGCTTGTTGATTCCATTTTCATTGAGAAATAGAACCTCAGCTAATAATCCTGTTTGTAAAATTGCCTCAATTGTAATTTGTACATCACGATAGTGTTGTATTGGAAAATCTTCTGCAGAGATGTAAGCTTTTCTCAAACTGTAAATCACTTGGCATCTGCAGGCATAGGCTTGGTTGCATGTTGAAAATGGAGCCTTGCATTGTCTTCTAATGTCGTATTCAGTGTCATATTTGACTCTTAGGCTTGAATCAAGTTGTGGGGAATATTTTCCCTGTTGTGCTCGTTTTAGGAATTCAAAAACACATTCCACCTGTAAGTATAGCTTGTCTTGACTGTTGAGGGGAGTTGATTTTACAGCTTGTGCAAATGTTGATTCTTCTGTTACTGGGCTGCCAACCAGTAATGGGCTTCTGTAATAAGAAGGCCCGCATGTGGCTGCCACATCCTCGGCGGCTTGTTCAACATTGTAATATCCTCTAAAGGATGCTTTGGTGGATCCAATAGCCTGTTGGAGCTCCGGATATGTCTTGTAGAGACCATATTTGGGTCCAGTGAAGAGGGCATAGCAACAGAAGTTCTTTCCCTTAGGCTTTTCTTGTATTTTACCGAAGTAAAAGATTAAGGCACTAATGACCATAATCTTCTCTGTTGTATTTGTGCTGTTGATGTTCCAGATGTTATCAATGATACATCTTTGTGAATCATCAAGGCGCAAACAGTCCTTGCTGATATACTGTCTGTGGGTATTCTCGTAAGATACCAATTGTGTTTGTCCAAAAGAAAGGATGTTCCGAGAAACACCTTTCCCTTTTGTCATGTGTGGTCGGAGGCTAAGCTCCATGTCGCCCTTGTTTTTGTAATCCCAAGTTGCCTTGGGGGGCATTTTTGTCTGACAATGAAACAATAAAAAATTAGTAGGGTTTTTAAGGAGCCCTTTAACCCTGAATATTTATACAGTTTTCAAACTGTTGAGGTTTTTTAAAGGAAACCTGTAAAACCCTGAATTTTGTTTTATCAGTGTTCAAACTGAGTAAGATTTTTGTGTAAGGAATCTGTAAACCCTGTTCTGGTTTTAAGGACCCAGTAACCCTGAATTTTGAAGATTTCAAACTTTGTATACGATTTTAAGGAATCGTGAACCCTGAATTTTAAAGATTTCAAACTTTGTATACGATTTTAAGGAATCGTGAACCCTGAATTTTAAAGATTTCAAACTTAATGTTGGCATAAAAGCCTGGATAAAATATCCGCTGTTTTATTGTCACTTCCTTTAATGTGCTCCCATTGTATATTGGTTCCTCTGGTAAGGAGGTAGTTTTGGAATTTAATCCATCTCTTGGCGTTTAATCCTTTTGTTTTTCCTTTTATCTGTTGTGAGTATTTTACAATTGCCTCACAATCTGTTCGTATTGTGAACTCCTTCTTTCCTGTGATGAAGAGTTCGAACGTCTCAAGGGAGTACATTACCGCCAAGATTTCGAAATCTAGACTTGTCATATAGCCTGTTTGTTCTTTGTATTTTCCACTGCCATATCGACAAATGGATTCTTCTGTCTTGGGAGTGTATTTATGTGCTTTCTTTAGTAGAATAGCACCCCAACCTTGATCACACCCATCACATTCTATTATCAAGTAGTCTGTGTCAAGGGGTATGTGTAGTTGTGGTAATGTTTTTACTAGGGTCTTGATCTTTTTAACAAGTTTAATATCCTCAGAGTTAAAGAAATTTAACCCTGATTGGTTGGTTTTATTGTACAAAGGTCCGGTGTATTTTCCCAGATCTTTGATAAAGCTTCTGGCGTAGTTAAGTATGCCTAGAAAGCTTCGTAGCTGTTTTGCATCTTCCATTTTGTCCGGAAATTCTAAGATTTTTGAAGCTATGTGTGGTTGTAGTTGTATCGTTCCTTGACCCAATTCGGTTCCAAGGAAAGAGATGTGGGTTTTGTTTATTTCCATTTTCTTTTTGGAGATAATTAATCCATGTTGTTCGAACAAGGCTAGCACAGTATATAAATGAGCATAGTGCTGTTCTTGTGTTTTGGAGAAAACTAGGATGTCATCAATGTATACACATGTGAAATCAGTGTAATGTTTGAAGACGTTATCCATTTTTCTCTGGAAAACCTGAGGGGCTGTTTTAAGTCCGAAAGGCATGACTAGCCATTCGTAATGTCCATTAGGGCAAGAAAATGCCGTCCATTGTATTGAATCAGGATGCATTTTGATTTGCCAGAATCCTGACTTTAGGTCAAATTTTGAGTAGAATTTGGATGATTGTATTCTATTTATGAGTTGTTCTTTGTCGGGAATTTTGTATCCATCTTCCCTTGTATTGTCATTTAGTCTTTTATAATTAAAGACCATTCTGGACTGTCCTCTTTTTTGTTCCGAGCCTTTGTTTACTATGAAGGCTGGGCTTCTATGTGGGCTTATGGATTTTCTTATGAGGCCCAATTCTAGAAGCTGTTTGATGTGCATATCGCACTCCTGTTGTTCCCAATTTGTGTATTTCATATCTTGGGCTTTGATAGTTAAGTCTGGATTTATGATTTCCAGTTTGCAATATGTATTGTTCCTATCCCAGTGTTGGGTAGGATTTTCTCCTATTATGGATATATGTTGTAGTCTCTTTAAAAAGTCATCTATGTTCTGTGAGTTGTACATGCACCTGAATAAATTAGTTGGGCTAATCAAATCCTTGCTAATTTCTTCAGATGGATCATTGTTTTCAGCTAGAATATGCATAAGGCATTCTTCTGGGCTGAAGTTTTTGTCTAAGATATTCATGTGGCACTTACAGTCCGATGTGGGCTGTATGTGAGTGTAAGGGTTTTCTGTTTTTCCTGAGATACCATCAGTTTCATCAGGAAACAGAGGTTGGTCATCTTGTCCTACATGAATTCTGATTTTCTTTGAAGGTGTGCGCGCGTTTGTTATGGAGTCAGCACGCTGTGCTCGTAACTCTGATAGAATTTTTGGGTTCGTAATATCTTCGGATATTACTGGGCTTACAGTAGTGTTGTGAGCCAGGATGAAATAATCTTGGGTGATGAAACACGATCTTTCATCATGGACCAAATAGTTTTGACCCAAGATCATATCAATGTGTTGTGTTGACAAATCATGGAGCCACATTCTCTTTAGAGTGAGAGGGGTTCCATATTGATTACAGTTGTTTAAAAGCTGAATTTTTGTATTTTTTATGTAAAATTCGTTTGGCGCTTTTGTGCCATCAAACTGTGTTGCCAACACAGGAGATGTTGGTCTGTGTTTTTCCACATGGGAGAATAACTCATTGTAAAGATGTGTGCTTATATATGAACTGGTTGAACCAGTATCAATAAAAGCATTTAAGCTGGTACTTACCCCGCCTAATGTTACCTTTACCCAGACTTGGGTTTCAAGTGTGTTGTGGTTACAAGGTGATTTTCCTTGGACCAGACCCATCTTAACTTGGGTTGAAGATTCAGGCTTTTCGCTTACTTGGTCATCAAATAAGTCGAAGGGGTCGTTTTGTTGTTTTTCTAGAAGTTCAATTCTGACTTCTAGAGAATTTAATCTTGTTTCCAGATTTCTGATTCTAGAAATCTGTAAGTTCTGTTGTTGTGAATTTCCTATTGGAGTATCCTTTACTTCAATGGAAATTCCGAAGTGAGATTTTATGCAGACTATGCATATCTCATGTTGACATTGGCTACACTTTGCTCTTCTATTTAGATCAGGTAAATATCCACACCAAGAGCAAGGTTTTGTCTTGTTTCCGGTTCCGTGTAACCAGTGATGATTTTTACAATCTGTTTTTACTTCAGCTTTAGCCAATGTAAACATCATATTGGTTTCCATTAGATACTCAATTTCATCTAAGGATCCCATAATGTTTTGTGCAGGATTTTCTGATAATCCGTATTTGTCAGCATAGTTATAATCGTTGTTATAACTATTAAGGTTGTTTATGAGGCTGTAGTCCACCTCATTGTTTTCAGTCTCATTTATCCCGATAATTTCTTCTAAAGAATAAATAGAAGAAGTGTCAGAAACATCAGAACTGATTTCGATTAAGTCCATGTTTGTATTGTTTACAACCATGGCCCTTTTGTCATACATGTTTTGCCTTTTTGGACAATGAGACGATAAATGTCCGGGCTCATTGCAGGCATAGCATGTAAGTGTCTTTGTATAAGCCTTTGTGGGCTTATATTTCCTGACATGTTTTTCTTTGTTAAGAGTGGGCTTTCTAGCCTTGGACTTCTTAACAAAGTATGTCTTTGTGGGCTTCCTTTTGGTTTAGCCTTTAGTTTATATGGTTTTCTGACATTACTGTCACTACCATATTGTTGTGGAGTATATATAACACTGCAGAAACCTGTTGAAGAGTTTTTCAACATTTTCTGTGTAGCTATATACGTGCATTTGTCTTTTAAAACTCTTATTATGTGTTGAATTCTAATCCCTATGTTGTCATATATAGGTGGAACCTGGTGTTCCTTCCATTTATTATGTATCTCTTTTCCGAGATCTCCTGGGAGTTTAGCAAACAATCTTTCTCCTAAGTCAGGAGAACAATAGTTGCCGCTGATTGATGAGAGAGTTAGAAAGTCTATTAAGAATTTCTTAACAAACTTCCAATCAAATAGTTGAATTTGTTCAAGATCTCTCATAGCTTCTATTTGTTTGTTTATCAAACCTGTGTTTGCATCGTTGGCAGTAAAAATTCGATGTATAAGGAAACACCAATTTTTAATGCTAACGCCTTGTTGTGCAATTCTTAGGACTTCTTCAGGGTGTTTAACCTTGAAGGATTCCCAAGCTGCTCTAGCTACTTCTCCTAAATAGGATTCAGCTATGTTGATCATCTGATGTCCATCTCTAACATCAGACTCATATTTGTTTGCAAAGTCACGGTCAACATTGGCCGTCCATTGCGTGATGTAGTTGTCAAAGGTCTGAATATCAGCCTCTGTAATATTTAGAATAACCTTTTCACTGGGGAAGTAATAAGGTTCATTCGGTTGTCTTTTTCCTCGAGTTTTTACCAGTCTGTTATCATTCGTGTATAGAGGTATGGGTATCCTTGGAGGATAACCTTCATTGAAGTTGAATGATTCAGGCGGCATGTGAACTCTAGGGATTGATGAGGAAGCAGCTGATGCTTCAGGATTCATCAAGATTTGTTGGTTTTCGGTTATCTCAGATATTTCTGTAACCGAGATAGTTTCTTTATTTTTATAGGCTATGACATGCCCTAAAATATTTCTTTGTAATGTGTAACCATTAGGTTCTTTTCCATGTTCAATGTCTTGTTCATAATGGGCTTGAAGCTCATTATCTGTGAAGTATTGGGCTATGTCACGGTCCATGTAGACATAATCCATATTTTGGTTATCTGAAACTTCGCTCATTTTTATCTCTAGAATAGTGTTCACTATGTCTAGGAGCGTCAAGTTCAGATTTTATGGATTCTGTTTCATCATCTGAAACAGTTTCTCTTGTGTATTCAGAGAATCTGACATGGATAGTATTGTCAGGTTCGATGAACATGTGATGTTGTGTAGGAACTCTGATCTCAGAGGGAGGTCTGAGACTGAAAGTCCATTCAGTGTTTTCTAAAGTTGTTCCCATGGATTGTGGTTGTAGAAAACTCACTCCATGAGAGGATAATGAATCAACAATGTTGTTTATATTTACTTTGTATTTGTGATTCATGTTATTGGATGTTCTTCCCATGAAGACAATATCGAGTTGGATATTATTTCCTGAGAAGTTATCATATCCTTGTGTTTTAACAAGTATTTTGATGTACTTGCTAAAATCTTTTATCAACATGGAGAAATTAGGACTAATGTAAACAATTCCCATGTTGTTGTTCATGTCGCATTCTATTAAACCAATAATAGCCTGCTTTGGATTAGGAAATCTGTCGTCATAGAGGATTAGGAAAACTTTTCCTCCATTTTGTTTTCTTGTTAGGCCTCTAATGCCTATTACAATCATACCAAGATGAATGTAATTATGTTGTCTTTGTAACAACTGGCGTACAGAAGTTGGACTTATCAAGGTAAGTCTCTCTTCTCTACCGGATGGTAAGTGAAGAGCTTCTGTTCTCTGATGTCTGTAAATAGAGTTATTACTGAAAACTCTATTCGTTCTGTAGAGGATTGTAGGATTTAAATTGTTCAATTGTCTGTTTGAAAATAATTCTAGATTATTTTCAACGTCTATGATGTCTTCAAGTTCTTGAGAAGCTGTGTTACTTGAGGAACTTCCTCTTCTCAAAAACCTATCTAGCCAATTGCTAGAGGGTTGTTCAGTTCTTAGAGTCCTGGATGGACCTAAGGCTGTTTGTAAGGGTTCGGGACAGGTTATTCATTTTATTCAATTGTAGTCCCTTTTCCTTCAAAACCCGGAATTTTGTTTCCAAAGTAAAGAATTTTCTTAACTTTTGGAGGTTCCTCGAGTTTCTTTCCTAATGAAAGGTTCTCAAGATTCTTTGTAATGTTTTCCAAAGTTTCGCTTATTTTAGCATTTGATTGAAGTCTTTCAATCTGTATGCTTAAAGCTTGAACTTTGTAATGTAAATCAGTCAATCATAGCGATTAAGACATTGTTCTGCTGACAATTGAGAATTGTTTGTCTGGCTGCTGCATCCGGAGGGATGATGTAGCCATTGTTATGTTTTTCTGTAGCCATACTCTAGAGTATAGTCTACAGCGTCTTGGTAGAATTTGTTTTGAACTATACGTGCATGACTTAGGCGGAAACTAAGTCTGTCAGAGTCTGTCCAGTGAACAGAGCCAAAATTAATGTTTGTCAAGGATTAGATCCCTGTAAGGATAAAATCCTTTATTTGTTAACCGTATTATACTCCAAATCAGGAGTGGTCATCAGGTCAAGATGCCACCAGTCTTCCTGAGTGTGTATAAAAACAGTTGCTAGTGTTTTTATTGTATTATAATTGTAATAATTGTTTTATTTATAGGAGGCTGTGGATGCTGTGTCTTTTAAACTAAAAAGTGAAAACAAACCAGAGGGTTGAAGAAGAGAAGTTCGATCAAACCAGAAATGTGATTAAAAGAAACAAATCTTTTTTCCTCTTTCCTTTGGAGAAGCCATAGTTCTCATCAGGATGGTGTTCTTTCAGGTCCAAAGAACAGAAAACGAGGAAATTATCTAGAAATGTAAAATAGAGAAACGTACCGAGGAACCTGTAGAGTCTGTAGATCTTCTTGAAGATTTGCACTCTGGAGTCTTCAGCTCATCCAACGGGATCTTCTGTCCATGACTGCCCTATACGGCCACCTGCCTTTGACGGGACTTACACTCGGACTCCAGGCCTGTTGCTGAAGCGAAGTGCTGGAAACCTGATCTGGTCTTTTGATAGTCGGCTCCGATATGGTACCTGTTCTCGATCTTACGAAGTCTAGATAATTCCTTCGTCTTCTATTATTTAGAAGAGAAAGAGATCATCCTGAAGAGGACCAGAGGGCTTTTCCTCCGGAAGTCGGAAAAGAAAGGAGAGCTACTCACACATTTTTGGAAGAACAAGCAACTTCAATTGATTTCTTCGTGTTTTTACAAGTGAAGGGGGACAACCCTTATATAGACTCGATGGAGAAAGACGGGTCTTAACATTGCCCGCTTACCCATATTCTTACATAAAGAAAGAAATGCTTCAAAGCTAAGCTAACCATACAAACTTGACACGTAAAAGCAAAAGAAAAAGGAGAAGTCATCCTGAGGTGACCAGTTAGAGAGGTGGACCACGTGGGTCGCTTAAAAACCACTCAACTAAGGCATCACCCTTGGATACTTATCCCACTTACATCATGACTCAAACAAAACGACACACTATATGAACGAATAGGTCTTACATTATTGAAGAGTCGGTGGAGAAATGGGCCTACCACGTCTTCTTACTCTGTTTGTGCCAAATTGATTGTTGGAGTCTGAGTGCTGTCTTTGCTGTCTTTGTCGGATTGTGCTGGTGTGCTGTCACTTGATGCGTCATCATGGATCGGAAGAGAAGAAAACATCTCGATGAGTTTGAGATTCTTCGTCTCGCTAAAAGGTGCAACGTATGGGCCGAAGTCCTTAGCCCAAAAGAATCTGTAGGTTGGGCCTGTTAACATTAAGGTGAAGTCTTCGAACACCTTAGATGTCCAACAGTAGTTGTAGCTTTGAGTATGGGCTCTGGCTAACTCGAGCTGCTTATGTAAGGGAGCCCAGGTGTTTTGTAGGCAAGACTTCCCAATCTGGCTCGAGGTCAATCTGGTCCAGTTCGGGGAGTCCATCACTGTAACTTAGTCCTAGTGCAATGAAGCAATTGGACTCTTCAATGAGTGTATTGTTTCTGAACAAGGGAGGAGAGGCCTCGATCTTTAGGCGAAGTCTTCTTCCTTTTCTGAAGAGTGCTGTTTCACAAATGTCCTGGATGTAATGGGGAAGCTTGTTGATTCCATTTTCATTGAGAAATAGAACCTCAGCTAATAATCCTGTTTGTAAAATTGCCTCAATTGTAATTTGTACATCACGATAGTGTTGTATTGGAAAATCTTCTGCAGAGATGTAAGCTTTTCTCAAACTGTAAATCACTTGGCATCTGCAGGCATAGGCTTGGTTGCATGTTGAAAATGGAGCCTTGCATTGTCTTCTAATGTCGTATTCAGTGTCATATTTGACTCTTAGGCTTGAATCAAGTTGTGGGGAATATTTTCCCTGTTGTGCTCGTTTTAGGAATTCAAAAACACATTCCACCTGTAAGTATAGCTTGTCTTGACTGTTGAGGGGAGTTGATTTTACAGCTTGTGCAAATGTTGATTCTTCTGTTACTGGGCTGCCAACCAGTAATGGGCTTCTGTAATAAGAAGGCCCGCATGTGGCTGCCACATCCTCGGCGGCTTGTTCAACATTGTAATATCCTCTAAAGGATGCTTTGGTGGATCCAATAGCCTGTTGGAGCTCCGGATATGTCTTGTAGAGACCATATTTGGGTCCAGTGAAGAGGGCATAGCAACAGAAGTTCTTTCCCTTAGGCTTTTCTTGTATTTTACCGAAGTACCTCTATACACGAATGATAACAAACTGGTAAAGACCAGGGGAAAAAGAAGTCCTAAGAATTGCACAACAAGGCGTTAGCATTAAAAATTGGTGTTTTCTTATACATCGAATTTTTACTGCCAACGATGCAAACACAGGTTTGATAAACAAACAAATAGAAGCTATGAGAGACCTTGAACAAATTCAACTATTCGACTGGAAGTTTGTTAAGAAATTCTTAATAGACTTTCTAACTCTCTCATCAATCAGCGGCAACTATTGTTCTCCCGACCTAGGAGAAAGGTTGTTTGCAAAACTCCCAGGAGATCTCGGAAAAGAGATACATAATAAATGGAAGGAACACCAGGTTCCGCCTATATATGACAACATAGGGATTAGAATTCAACACATAATAAGAGTTTTAAAAGACAAATGCACGTATATAGCTACACAGAAAATGTTGAAAAATTCTTCAACAGGTTTCTGCAGTGTTATATATACTCCACAACAATATGGTAGTGATAGTAATATCAGAAAACCATATAAATTAAAGGCTAAACCAAAAGGAAGCCCACAAAAACATATTTTGTTAAGAAGTCCAAGGCTAGAAAGCCCACTCTTAACAAAGAAAAACATGTCAGGAAATATAAGCCCACAAAGGCTTATACAAAGACACTTACATGCTATGCCTGCAATGAGCCCGGACATTTATCGTCTCATTGTCCAAAAAGGCAAAACATGTATGACAAAAGGGCCATGGTTGTAAACAATACAAACATGGACTTAATCGAAATCAGTTCTGATGTTTCTGACACTTCTTCTATTTATTCTTTAGAAGAAATTATCGGGATAAATGAGACTGAAAACAATGAGGTGGACTACAGCCTCATAAACAACCTTAATAGTTATAACAACGATTATAACTATGCCGACAAATACGGATTATCAGAAAATCCTGCACAAAACATTATGGGATCCTTAGATGAAATTGAGTATCTAATGGAAACCAATATGATGTTTACATTGGCTAAAGCTGAAGTAAAAACAGATTGTAAAAATCATCACTGGTTACACGGAACCGGAAACAAGACAAAACCTTGCTCTTGGTGTGGATATTTACCTGATCTAAATAGAAGAGCAAAGTGTAGCCAATGTCAACATGAGATATGCATAGTCTGCATAAAATCTCACTTCGGAATTTCCATTGAAGTAAAGGATACTCCAATAGGAAATTCACAACAACAGAAACTTACAGATTTCTAGAATCAGAAATCTGGAAACAAGATTAAATTCTCTAGAAGTCAGAATTGAACTTCTAGAAAAACAACAAAACGACCCCTTCGACTTATTTGATGACCAAGTAAGCGAAAAGCCTGAATCTTCAACCCAAGTTAAGATGGGTCTGGTCCAAGGAAAATCACCTTGTAACCACAACACACTTGAAACCCAAGTCTGGGTAAAGGTAACATTAGGCGGGGTAAGTACCAGCTTAAATGCTTTTATTGATACTGGTTCAACCAGTTCATATATAAGCACACATCTTTACAATGAGTTATTCTCCCATGTGGAAAAACACAGACCAACATCTCCTGTGTTGGCAACACAGTTTGATGGCACAAAAGCGCCAAACGAATTTTACATAAAAAATACAAAAATTCAGCTTTTAAACAACTGTAATCAATATGGAACCCCTCTCACTCTAAAGAGAATGTGGCTCCATGATTTGTCAACACAACACATTGATATGATCTTGGGTCAAAACTATTTGGTCCATGATGAAAGATCGTGTTTCATCACCCAAGATTATTTCATCCTGGCTCACAACACTACTGTAAGCCCAGTAATATCCGAAGATATTACGAACCCAAAAATTCTATCAGAGTTACGAGCACAGCGTGCTGACTCCATAACAAACACGCGCACACCTTCAAAGAAAATCAGAATTCATGTAGGACAAGATGACCAACCTCTGTTTCCTGATGAGACCGATGGTATCTCAGGAAAAACAGAAAACCCTTACACTCATATACAGCCCACATCGGACTGTAAGTGTCACATGAATATCTTAGACAAAAACTTCAACCCAGAATGAATGCCTTATGCATATTCTAGCTGAAGATGACTATCACATCTGAAGAAATTAGTATGGACTTGATAAGCCCAACTAACTTGTTCAGGTGTATGTATAACTCGCAAAACATAGACGATTTCTTAAAGCGTCTACAACACATATCCATAATAGGAGAAAATCCTACCCAACACTGGGATAGGAATAATACATACTGCAAACTGGAAATCATAAATCCAGATTTAACCATTAAAGCCCAAGACATGAAATATACGAATTGGGAACAACAAGAGTGCGATAGGCACATTAAACAACTTCTAGAATTGGGCCTAGTAAGAAAATCCATAAGCCCACATAGAAGCCCAGCCTTCATAGTAAACAAAGGCTCGGAACAAAAGAGAGGACAGTCCAGAATGGTCTTTAATTATAAAAGACTAAATGACAATACAAGGGAAGATGGATACAAAATTCCAGACAAAGAACAACTCATAAATAGAATACAATCATCCAGATTCTATTCAAAATTTGACTTAAAATCAGGATTCTGGCAAATCAAAATGCATCCTGATTCAATACAGTGGACGGCATTTTCCTGCCCTAATGGACATTACGAATGGCTAGTCATGCCTTTCGGACTTAAAACAGCCCCTCAGGTTTTCCAGAGAAAAATGGATAACGTCTTCAAACATTACACTGAATTCACATGTGTATACATTGATGACATCCTAGTTTTCTCCAGAACACAAGAACAGCACTATGCTCATTTATATACTGTGCTAGCCTTGTTCGAACAACATGGATTGATTATTTCCAAAAAGAAAATGGAAATAAACAAAACCCACATCTCCTTCCTTGGAACCGAATTGGGTCAAGGAACGATACAACTACAACCACACATAGCTTCAAAAATCTTAGAATTTCCGGACAAAATGGAAGATGCAAAACAGCTACGAAGCTTTCTTGGCATACTTAACTACGCCAGAAGCTTCATCAAAGATCTGGGAAAATACACCGGACCTTTGTACAACAAAACCAACCAATCAGGGTTAAATTTCTTTAACTCTGAGGATATTAAACTTGTTAAAAAGATCAAGACTCTAGTCAAAACATTACCACAACTACACATACCCCTTGACACAGACTACTTGATAATAGAATGTGACGGATGTGATCAAGGTTGGGGTGCTATTCTACTAAAGAAAGCACATAAATACACTCCCAAGACAGAAGAATCCATTTGTCGATATGGCAGTGGAAAATACAAAGAACAAACAGGCTATATGACCAGCCTAGATTTCGAAATCTTGGCGGTAATGTACGCCTTAGAGACATTCGAACTCTTCATCACTGGAAAGAAGGAGTTCACCATACGAACAGATTGTGAGGCAATTGTAAAATACTCACAACAGATAAAAGGAAAAACAAAAGGATCTAAACGCCAAGAGATGGATTAAATTCCAAAACTACCTCCTTACCAGAGGAACCAATATACAATGGGAGCACATTAAAGGAAGTGACAATAAAACAGCGGATATTTTATCCAGGCTTCTATGCCAACATTAAGTTTGAAATCTTTAAAATTCAGGGTTCACGATTCCTTAAAATCGTATACAAAGTTTGAAATCTTTAAAATTCAGGGTTCACGATTCCTTAAAATCGTATACAAAGTTTGAAATCTTCAAAAATTCAGCGGTTACTGGGTCCTTAAAACCAGAACAGGGTTTACAGATTCCTTACACAAAAATCTTACTCAGTTTGAACACTGATAAGACAAAATTCAGGGTTTTACAGGTTTCCTTTAAAAAACCTCAACAGTTTGAAAACTGTATAAATATTCAGGGTTAAAGGGCTCCTTAAAAACCCTACTAATTTCTTATTATTTCATTGTCAGACAAAAATGCCCCCCAAGGCAACTTGGGATTACAAAAACAAGGGCGACATGGAGCTTAGCCTCCGACCACACATGACAAAAGGGAAAGGTGTTTCTCGGAACATCCTTTCTTTTGGACAAACACAATTGGTATCTTACGAGAATACCCACAGACAGTATATCAGCAAGGACTGTTTGCGCCTTGATGATTCACAAAGATGTATCATTGATAACATCTGGAACATCAACAGCACAAATACAACAGAGAAGATTATGGTCATTAGTGCCTTAATCTTCTACTTCGGTAAAATACAAGAAAAGCCTAAGGGAAAGAACTTCTGTTGCTATGCCCTTTTCACTGGACCCAAATATGGTCTCTACAAGACATATCCGGAGCTCCAACAGGCCATCGGATCCACTAAAGCCTCCTTTAGAGGATACTACAATGTTGAACAGGCCGCCGAGGATGTTGCAGCCACATGCGGGCCTTCTTACTATAGAAGCCCATTACTGGTCGGCAGCCCAGTAACAGAAGAATCAACATTTGCACAAGCTATTCACTATGCCTAGGAGCGTCAAGTTCAGATTTTATGGATTCTGTTTCATCATACTGAAACAGTCTCTCTTGTATATTCAGAAAATCTGACATGAATGGTATTGTCAGGTTCGATGAACATGTGATGTTGTGTAGGAACTCTGATCTCAGAGGGAGGTCTGAGGCTAAAGGCCCATTCAGTGTTTTCTAAATTTGTTCCCATGGATTGTGGTTGTAGAAAACTCACTCCATGAGAGGATAATGAATCAACAATGTTGTTTATATTTACTTTATATTTATGATTCATGTTATTAGATGTTCTTCCCATGAAGACAATATCGAGTTGGATATTATTTCCTGAGAAATTATCATATCCTTGTGTTTTAACAAGTATTTTGATGTATTTGCTAAAATCTTTTATCAACATGGAGAAATTAGGACTAATGTAAACAATTCCCATGTTGTTGTTCATGTCGCATTCTATTAAACCAATAATAGCCTGCTTTGGGTTAGGAAATCTGTCGTCATAGAGGATTAGGAAAACCTTTCCTCCATTTTGTTTTCTTGTTAATCCTCTAATGCCTATTACAATCATACCAAGATGAATGTAATTATGTTGTCTTTGTAACAATTGGCGTACAGAAGTTGGACTTATTAGGGTAAGTCTCTCTCTCTTCCGGATGGCAAGTGAAGAGCTTCTGTTCTCTGATGTCTGTAAATAGAGTTATTACTGAAAACTCTATTCGTTCTGTAGAGGATTGTAGGATTTAAATTGTTCAATTGTCTGTTTGAAAATAATTCTAGATTATTTTCAACGTCTATGATGTCTTCAAGTTCTTGAGAAGATGTGTTACTTGAGGAACTTCCTCTTCTCAAAAACCTATCTA